>CAJPEX010002908.1:0-33806 GCA_905338405.1 Notodromas monacha
CTGCTAATCCTCGTCCACGTTTGGTTTGCTGCCACCCGTCTCACAGGCCTTCCTCGAGGCATGATGAAGCTTTGGAAAGCTTTTGAATAACTGCACACACTTCACTCACTTTGTGTTTTTTTTGTTATGGTACTTCCTTTGATGTTTTGCCAAGGATTGTTGAAGATTGAAGCTTTTGAAAGCTTTTTTGATAATTGCACACACTTTTTCACTTTGTGTTTTGTGTTATGGTGCTTCCTTTGATATTTGCCAAGGATTTGTTGGTGATTGAAGCTTTTGAAAGCTTTTTTGATAATTCCACACACTTTTTCACTTTGTGTTTTGTGTTATGGTGCTTCCTTTGATATTTGCCAAGGATTGTTGGTGATTGAAGCTTTTGAAAGCTTTTTTGATAATTCCACACACTTTTTCACTTTGGGTGGTTGTATGGTGCTTCGTTTGATTTTTGCCAAGGAATTTTTTGAAGTTTGAAATTTTTTTTTTTTTTTTTTTTTTTTACTCACTCTGTGTTGTTTTTGTTATGGTACTTCCTTTGATGTTTGCCAAGGATTGTTGAAGATTGAAGCTTTTGAAAGCTTTTTTGATAATTCCACACACTTTTTCACTTTGTGTTTTGTGTTATGGTAATTCCTTTGATGTTTGCCAAGGAATTTTTGAAGTTTGAAAAATTTTTATTTTTTTTTTTTTTTTTTTTTTTTTTTTGAAAATTAAATTGCTACGAGATTCGCGTGTGCGAGATTTCAAAGAGTCTCACACTCGAAAATTTCGTATGTTACTTTTCACTGGCCACCAATTTTGTCCAGGGTCCTTAGACTCCTGGCAAAGAAACTGGTTTAGGTGAAAACAAGTAACACAGCAATCGGCCATTTGCGGCCTGAGGTTGATCCTCAACTTTTGATGTATATTTTCAAAGAATAATAATGATGATGATGAACACAAAGTACAAGTTTTTCTGAGGAGTGTTCGCGATCACTTCAGGAACATGAATGATGCTTCTGCTGTTGATTGAGATGCAGGTTCAAATCCATTCCAATGGAAATGAACCTGAAGGCTGGTTTCTTGGTATCAGGTCCAGTGTTATCAGGTCCAGTGTTATCAGGTCCAGTGTTTCATGAGAATCCTTTTGATGAGGATTACTCATGATGTTTTATATTATGTAACTTTTTGTTCTTGTGTATTCTGGTTGCTTTGAAGCAACGTGGCATGACCGTGAGCGACCTCTAGTCGTCTCACGGTGCGAAATTATTTACTCAGGGCGACACCCAGTCGACCCACGACAAAAACGTCAAAGCTTTAGAATTGTCTCTACAGTATATAACTTTCATTGAGTTTAATGACATTTATCTGAAAAATAGAAATAATGCCAACATTGTGGAAAGAATCATTTCTGAGCATAGTAAAACTTGATAATCCCAGTTCAAAAAAGAAGAGACCCGCAATCCAATTCAGCGTGGAAAGAGATGAATCGAAATTGAAGAATGCATATGCTTATGTTTTACTTGCGTGTGAAGTTTCATATTAAAACACTTATATATTATCTTGATTTAGTTCCAATCCGAATTATTATACTGTATAATCATCAAGCAAATGATCTGGTTGCTGTTTGTGGTTGGGACTTTTATTTTGCTTTTACAGTATTTTTGTACAGGAAATTCAATTGCTGCATACTGCATTTACTCGAGTATCGGCTCGCGAAACGTTTCTCTCAAAATTACTGGAAAGGGGAAAAACGGGGTGCGTGTCATAGACGGGTATAAATTAAGAAAAAGTTTTCAAGCTCAGGTTTGCAATATAATCGAGTTTAATCGGAAAATACTTTAAATGGAAAACATTTTTTAAAATGGAAATTGTTGAAATTTCATGGAATTCTGGATCAATTCATTTCTCAATTCAATTTTGGGTGTTTTTTATTTTTAAATACCTATTGTTCACAGCAGTCACTTATTGAACGAGGGGTGTGCGTTTTACTTACGGGCGCTTGCTGGTGGCACTCGATGAGTAAATACGAAAATGTTTGAGTCGTGGGTATTTATACCCAGGAATCCAAGCCCGAAAAAGGTACAATACTTACTGAGAACATTTCGTTTTCTGGAAAATCGTTCGGAGCTTTCCTTCAATTTTTGCCGAGAAATACACGCAGAAATGCGAATGAAACCTCGCAGCTCGACGCAAATTTAGTCATCCTCAGCCATGTAGAGTAGAGAGAAGAGACCCTTTAAAGCACAAGAAGAAACAACCACAAGCATTTGAGTTGTAAAGAAGCCCTAAACAATAACGTATGGGAAGAGTACCACAGAGGACCGAATACAAATTCGTTGTACTGCACAGAGAAAATTGTTGTAGACAATAATCGATGGTTTTGGACAGTCCAGGTACCTGCACTAGCAGATTCTTCAATTTTTTTTATTCTATGCAACACTGTCTTAAAATTCATCCCATCCTAGATTCAAACCAAAAGTAATTTTAAAAGCCTCGTGACAGCAGACAGAGATTTTTCATTGGTCGTATCCGTGCCCGTCTATAATTTCCACATTCGGGCGAGTAAGTACTGGAATATGAAGTTAAAATTGATTACGAAGCTTGCACTGTTCAGTCCACCATGTGAGGATGAGACTACAGACGGGGATTCGAAGCACGCGAAGAAAGAACCACAAACGATTTCGAATGCTTTTGCACTCGTTAAATTGTCCTTGTGCCAATCGTAGCGTGACAGAGAGCTAAAATTCTGGTGGGTATAAAAGTCTGCGTTATGTTTTGAATCCAGCATCAGATACTCTCGGCTTCAGCTTATTCCCTTAAAAAAAATTTAGTCAGAGAAAAAGCGCTCAGTTTTGAGACTCGTTGATCAGTTCACACTTTCTTATCTCGATTTCAGGAATCAAAATATAAAACGACTCAAATCAAACAACCCAATCGTCCACCGAACTATACATCGTCAGAGCATCATCATGTTGTCCTTTGGAAAGGTTTGATTCGCGAATTATAGTTTTTTTCGTTCGAATTTTTGCGAAGAAAATGGTTTTTATTGTCCGTCTACAGTTGATGTTCGCCTTCTTGTTCATCGCTGGGTTGATTTTCAGCGCATCTGCTTTTCCAAATGCTGATCCTCATGCTGCTGCAATGTGAGTCGTTATTCAATTTTTCACTTCCAATGATTTTATTTTCTATTGAGTCGCATGGTTTCTAATTTCAAAGCTACAGTAAATCTATTTTTTTTAATGCGTGTTTTTTTTCGAACTCGTTCTTCTAGGCCCGGGTACAGCAGCAGTTCTTCAAGCAGTGGTGTGCCCAAGAAGAAATACTACAAAGTGAAGTACCCGAAGTATTACAAGAAGTAAGTTTCGATTCCACACGTTTCATTCACAAGTAGCATTCATCTTGGTAAAAATTAGAATCCCCTTTTTTTTGCTACATTTTATTTTAGGCACAGCAGCAGCTCGTCTTCCGGAAAGTAAAGTGAAGTGCTATAAGTTCTCCATCAACCTTGGAATGATGACTCTATCCACGACTTTTTTTCTGCTGATTACATTGTCCGCCTCTGTTTGCTTATTTTCCGGAGAGATTCGGCTGCTTATTTATTTTCATCACCACTGCCAAAGTGAACGAAATGCAAATATTTCATCTTCAAAACCGGAAAACGATGCATTTTTGTTGAAAAAAAAATTATAGTCTATTCAAAGTGGATTCCTTTTATCCGACTTCACTGCTGCTTCGAGTATACTGTATATACTGTACTCGTATGTACTGCAGTAGTATACCTATCATACCCGGCAATTCAGTTAAGCCATCTTTAGATGAGTTGATGTTCGCATCCCTGTTTATACCTGGGTCGATTTTCAGCGCATCTGCTTCATCCTCTGGTGATCCTTATCGTGCTGTAATGGGACGGTACAGTGATCGCTTCTGTCATTGTGTTTTTATGTTCGCTATGTATGACGGTTGCAATCTGAAAGGGTAATAATGTAATTACAGTACTGTATATTCACTAAAAAGGAGCATTTTCTTTAATACGTTCTACCTGTAGCCCGATTACATCAGCAGTTCTCCAAACATGGGAGCTATAGTGGACCAAAGAAATACACTACCACGAAGTGCATCGTACGAAAGTATCTTCGGCATTATTTTGTCTGTTGGTCAGAAATCTCAGCTAGCAGCTCATCTTCGGGAAAGTAAATTGAAGTGGTGTTCAAGCAATTCATCAATTGTTTTGATACGTACATCAAACTTATTTCTACTCCTAGCATTTTCAACTATTGTTTCCATTTGCATATACTTTCCTGAGCGTTTCGGCTGTTCATCGAGTTTCATTAAAATTGCCAAGACAAAATAAATTGAATCTTTAAACTAAAAATCATTGTTTTTTTGGGACGAGAAACTGCTCATTCATTATGAAATCGGATCTCATGCCAACCAGAATCGAACAATGACCTTTTCTCATCCCATTGAAATTGATGGGACACGTGAATAGGCACGTTTTCCAAAATGACAAAAGAGGATTACCTTTCCGAGCTTCGACCTCAACATACAATGTTCATCAAATCAAAGGTTTTAACATGGTAGTACAGTATCGCATTTCAAGCAAGATAGCTTTCATTAAAAATATGAATAAGGACTACTGTTCATGCGGGGGAGTAGCTTTCTTTACTTCGAAAAATGTGAGGAATTCTTATGACAAATAGGGTACCGCCGTTACCGTGAATTAATGTTTTTGGATTATCCTGTTTTTTCATCAGAAATTCTTGAACACGTGATCGTGTGTGTTACTATGGGGAACACACCATGACCATCAGCATGCTTTCTGCTCCCAAGCCCTCATCGTTTGCTGGGATGCAGAAAGCGATTACAGTACAGTATATAGCCAAAGGACGAAATGCTGAACAATGCGAAGCTAATTAAGTCTTCCACGAAGGACTGATATCATTTGGAAAGGATGGAAGAGAGACTGCGTGGAAATCTGAAGCAGGAGAAGAAAGAACCACAACAAGTAATGTCAGACGGTTTTGCTCCCATTTAATCGTCCGCGTGTCAATGGTGGCGTGACTGAGAGAGAAAGTTGTGGCGGATACAAAAACCTAGGTTCAGATTTGGATCCAGCATCAGAAACTCTCAGGTTCACCTTCCATTCACTAGTGAATAGAAAAAAAGGCAGTCAGCTTTTCAGTGATTAACTGATTGATCTTTTCAAATGTTTTTAGGAATCAAAATCTCGAACGATTCAATTCAAACAGCCTAATCGTCCACCGAACTATACATCATCAGCATCATGGTTTCCTTTGGAAAGGTTTGATTCTCAAATTATAGCTTTTTTCTTTCGAATTTTTGCGAATAAAATTGTTTTTATTTGTCTGTCTATACAGTGGATGTTCGCCTTCTTGTTCATCGCTGGGTTGTTTTTCAGCGCGTCTGCTTCTCTAAATCGTGCTGCTGCAATGTGAGTCGTTATTCAATTATTAATTTCCAATAATTTTATATTCCATTGAGTGGCATGGATTTTAATTTCAAAGCTATATCCATTTTTAAAATGCCCGTTTTTTCCTAACTCGTTCTTCTATAGGCCAGGGTACAGCAGCAGCAGTTCTTCCACCGGTGCTGGATCCGAAAAGCTGAATAAATACTACAAAGTGAAGTTCCCGAGGTATCACAAGAAGTAAGTTTCGATTCCGCACATTTCATTCACGAGGAGAAGCATTCATCTTGGTAAAAATTGGATTCATCTTTTTTCCGAATTTTTCTTTAGGCACAGCAGCAGCTCTTCTGCGGGAAAGTAAACTGAAGTGATACAAGTTCTCCATCAACCTTGGAATTATGCAGCTTTATGAATCCAGGACTTATTCGTGCTGATCAAAATTTCCGCCTCTGTTTGCATATTTCCCGGAGATTCGGCTGCTTATTTATTTTCATCACCACTGCCAAATCGAACGAAATGCATATATCTAAACTTCGAAACCGAAAAACGACGTTTTCTTGTTGAAGAAGAAAATTCTAAAGTGATGGATTCGATTGAACTAATGTTCCTCATCTCAATTTAATTTCAATAAGCGATTTGGAGAAGTGAGGGTTCCCACCCAGTCGCTTCTTGAATTCCAGAATACAGTAATTAAATTGGAATTTTGATTTGGATGCACCAAATATTGTGTGTATATCAGTTTTAAAATGCTGTCAAGATCTTTCAAGAAAAGCCCATTTCTTTTTAACGGCAATCAATTCGGTGCGCAGATTTAACTGAATTTTCTCCGTCATATCTTCTTTGATCTACGACAGGCAAATATATTCACTGACATTGATTCTATTCTATGCATTTTCGGTGTTGAAATGTTTCCGAGAATTTTTCATCGTGCTCCAAGATTTTGTATCCATCAATCAGTTTATAATTAATCCTCATTTAATTGCTGAGTTATCGCATACACCTAGGTCATATTTTCGGAAGGTTTTTTTTTATTTTAAACCGACTACATTTCTTCATACTTCATCACGTTCATAAGTGCTTCCCATTTCATCCTATTTTGGGGGATCGAAAGGGCTGATGATTTGAGAGACGGTCTTCATTGAATTATGCTGCTGGAATCTAAAAATTTTGATTCAGCCGTTATTACAGTCGCATTCCAAGTCGTTCACCCCAGTATTTACAAAACGTACGGTATGCACTGTACAATAATGTAGATATTCACATTGTCAGGAGTTTCAGGCTTATGAGATTGACATTTATTATAGCTATAAATTAAAGAAGAGGTTTGCATCCAAGGTGTTGAGGCTATTATATTAGTTAGACTAAATCGCCAAATTTAATTGCGTAACGGGCTTCCATATTGCAAATAATATACCTCTTTTTTTGATAAGGCATTAATGTCGGATTCAAGAGTCAAAAACAGGCAGCTGATTTTCGTTCATCTCGAAAATAAAAACAAATTTTAAAATCAATATATTTCAGTCTCATATTCCCAAGCATTGTGAATATTTTCGTATGCATACGAGTATATATACTGTACCCGATTTTATCACGACAGATCCTACAAATTTTCGTTGGATCCATTCCGCGACTTGGAGCATGTTTTGCTATTTATTCTGTATATCTCGAGAATATCCTCCAACAATGCATCCTATCTTTTCAACATAGACAACGTCTTCCTTGTCGATTTGTGTAATTCAGTTGGATGTAATTCCTATTCAGCGTATCACTGACATTGCAATCGTGATTCACGAATCACTTTCCAAACTGTGACGCTGTCGTGCAGTAAGTTCTAGGTAAGATGTTTTACATTACTGTGATAGTGAAAGGATTCATTTTTAATCGAATGTAGCAGTGCTCGGAACGTTTGGAATTCTGGTTGCCATCTCGTGATGAGAAAGGGATGATAGGAGGGTTGTCCCACTTTGGTTGTCGTTGTGCATTTCTAGACTATGTACCACATTGAAAAAAAAAAATACCATTTAGCCCATTCTCATTTAAGGTGCTGAGATTTTTTCAGATTTTGTGGAAATTTCTCTCACTTTACTCTAAGACAACAATTGAAAACTTTCCAGTTTTGGAAAGGGTTTCCCATCCACATCACAAGCTGTTTAAAATTTTTCATGCACGACAAAAAATTGAATTTCTTATTTGTTTTTAGAATAATATTTCCTAAAGTTTCTTTCATATTCAAAATTTTTCAATAAATATTTTGTTTGCCACAATTAAAACCTAAGTCCATTTTGCATTTTCCAAAAGCAATTTTTCATTTCCAGTTTCTTTATCTTCAAAAAAATCATCCAAAGCTTATTGGTTTCTGTTTGTGATATGTTTTTTATCACCTTGAGATTATAGGAGACTTTTGTTAATTTATTCATTTTCTGCTTTAATGTCGAAAAGGCAGGATAACCAGGCACTAGTCTAAGGCGTGTTAGATTTAGATGTTGTCCATGTTTTGTTGCTGGGGTTTTCTCCTGGTTGCACAGGGTTCATCCCTGATTCCCAATGATTCCTATGATTTTTTTTAAAGAAAAAAGTGCTTCAGTTCTAAATTGTTTATCACTGTTCACTTCAAAAATTTTTTTATTTCAAAAGTACTGATGATGCATCCAATTTTTTCCTTCTTCACACAAAAATCAATCATTCTTGATGATGATTTAATCATCAAACAGCTATCTTCAAAAGAACGTTACCGTAACTCTGGGCAGCTTTCTGGAACTGATTTCAGTCCATTTGCATTGACGTTAACGTATCAATCAACTATCATGCAAGCAGCAGAAATTTTTCAAAAAAGCATTTCCTACTTTTGCCTGCCGAAGTCCCCACTGTTTACTTACAGTGCGTCAAAATCAATCTAGGAAATGTTTATTGGATGCCTTTTTAATTGCCGCTATCGCCGGATTGACTTGCCTCGATTCCCATCCGGGGTTTGATTTATTCGCACATCTTGTTTTTTTTTTGTTGATGAGGAGCGACATCACGCTGAGGACGGATTTTCTAGTTTTACGTATGCCAACGAGAGGCCGCTTCATTCGTCACAACAACGCATAGCTGTAGCCGTGTAGCGTCCTTCGCGTTTCTTCAGTTCTTCTTCGTGGTATAATCGCGAATTTTATCAGGGCAATAGTTCATATGGAACTTTAACAAAAGAGGACTACAGAGATATAGTATTTAGTCATGCATGTAGGAAAGAATTAATTGAATAATTTCGTTTCTCATTTATTCAGACTTGTTACAGTAAGTTTCACACTCATATGTAAACAAGGTGTACGTTGCTCCTTCAAAATTATCATTCGGAAAATTTGCTGAAATGAATGCTATTCTTATAGTTCTTCAATGTAGAAGGGTCAGCAATTGTCAAAGCTGATGCCTTTGTTCATTATTTTCTTTTTACAGAAAATGTATAAAAAAAGGTTTAGAAGCTTAGATTTGCAGTATAATCGATTTTAATGGGAAACCCCTTCAAAGGGAAAACAATTCATTGAAATGGAGATTGTTGATAATTCCTGGAATTCTGGATCAATTCATTTCTCAATAACAATTTGAGTGGTTTTTCTTTTTAAAATATTTAGCATTTATTCATCCAATCCTAGATTCATACACCAGGATCAATTTAAAAAGCATAGTGGTGGCAGCCAGAAATGTTTCATTGGTCATATCCGTTCCAGTCTATAATTTCCAAATTTGGGCGAGTAAGTACTAGAATATGAAGTTAAAATTGATTACGAAGCTTGCACTGTTCAAAACACCATGTGAGGATGAGACTCCAGAGAGGGATTCGAAGCACGCGAAGAAAGAACCACAAACGATTTTGAATGATTTTGCACTCATTAAATTGTCCTTGTGCAAATTGTAGCGTGACAGAGGGCGAAATTTCTGGTGGGTATAAAAGCCTGCGTTATGATTAGAATCCCGCATCAAAAGCTTTCGGCTTCAGCTCATTCCCCCAAAAGAAGTTATTCAGAGAAAAAGTGCTCAGTTTTGAGACTGGTTGATCCGTTCAGACTTTCACATTTTCTTTGCTTGGTTTCAGGATTTGAAATATAAAACGACTCAAATCAAACAACATAATCGTCCACCGAACTATACATCATCAGGATCATCATGTTGTCCTTTGGAAAGGTTCGATTTTCAAATATAGTTGTTCTTGTCTAAATTTTTGCGAAAGAAACGGTTTTTAATTGTCTGTCTATAGTTGATGTTCGCCTTCTTGTTCATCGCTGGGTTGATTTTCAGCGCATCAGCTTTGCCAAATGCTGATCCTCATGCTGCTGCAATGTGAGTCGTTAATTCAATTTTTCACTTCCAATGATTTTATTTTCTATTGAGTCGCATGGTTTCTAATTTCAAGGCTACAGTAAATCTATTTTTTTTAATGCGTGTTTTTTTCGATGAGCAAGAAGATCCGGGCCCATGTCGTCGTCAAGAAGGTCGTCAAGACCCGGGTTCTTCTTTATGATGTTTCACTTCATGGGCTTCATAATGTTCTTCATTCAAAGCTAAGGTGTGCAAAGTATCACAAGAAGCATTCATCTTGGTAAAAATTAGAATCCCCTTTTTTTACATTTTATTTTAGGCACAGCAGCAGCTCGTCTTCCGGAAAGTAAAATGAAGTGCTACAAGTTCTCCATCAACCTTGGAATGATGACTCTATTCAGGACTTTTTCTGCTGATTACGCTTTCCGCCGCTGTTTGCTTATTTTCCGGAGAGATTCGGCTGCTTATTTATTTTCCTCACCACTGCCAAAGCGAACGAAATGCAAATATTTCAACTTCGAAACCGGATAATGAAGCATTTTTGTTGCAGAACAAACTTCGAAATTGATCCTTTTTCCCCGCAATAAAAAAGTATTCTGTTCTAAGCAGTGGATTCCTCTTTTTCGACTTCACTGCTGCTCCGATTATATCCTCGTGTATACAGCAGTATTATAGCTTTCATACCCGTCAATTCAGTCGAGCCATCTTTAGATGAGTTGATGTTCGCACCCCTGTTTATGGCTGGGTTGATTTCATGCGCATCAGCTGATCCTTATCGTTCTGCAATGTAACGGAACAGTGATAGCTTCTTTTATTTTTTTCTCTATGCAGGGCGGTTTGCGATCGCAAAGGGTAATAATGTAATTATATTCACTAAAAAGGAGCATTTTCCTTGTTACGATCTACATGTAGCCCGATTACATCAGTTTTTTTCCCAGCATGGAGGCCATAGTGGGCCAAAGAAATACAGTACCACGAAGTGCATCATGCGAAGGTGTCTTCGGCATTAATTTGTCTGCTGGTCGGAAATCTCGGGGATGCTCCAAGAATCCTGGGCTTTGTAATGTTCCCAAATTCTTCGTTTAGTCTGAGATGCACGTACAATGAATCACAGATATATTTCAACTTCACCTTTGGATTTGTTTAAAGGTTTTCGAAGTGAACAAGAATTCTTCACCGTTTCTTCAACAATAAAGGGGATACATTTACACGCTATAGTATTATAATTGCCAGTGTGTTGAGCGTTTGACATGCCTTCATACAATCGGGATGCTGCAAATAGAGAACATGGGAATACCGCAGAGCAGCGCAATACATCCGAATACCATCCATTTCAGTCATCATACAATAAGATTTCCCAACAGTACGGTAGGTGATATCAGTAAACTAACATCAGATATTTGTGATGATTTCATAAGTCCTCGAATGCTGAGTTTTGACGATAATGAAATAATTTACACCTTAAAATAAAACTTTAAATCATGAAACGACCGCAGCTTTTTACGACATATCCAGCTGTCGGAAAGTTTTGCAACATCATCCCTGACTAATCATTTTCAAAAATTCATCGGCAGCCATTAGTACAATGAATATTTCCCTTGTTTGATGTCCAGATATCAAATCTGTGCAATCAAGTATATTCAGGATCCTACAAAAGATGAAAATACTGTACCGATGAAAGTCACATGATATATGAGGGATAAATTATTGATGTTCACTAACTCACTGCTGCTGTCAAATTAATCAATATTTACTGATCAAATACAAAAAGGCCATTAAAGAAGCCGAACGCAAGCTGAATGGATGTCAAATGATTGCTTGGTGATTATGTGAATTTGAAATGACACATAAAATTTGGGACTAATTTCAGGCAAATATTTCTTAAGATCCGGATGATAAATGTTATTTATCATGGTTCGGCTACACTGAAGTTTCCGAAACAGGGGAGCATTTTCACCTTGACATATTCTGCGTAAAACTATAGTTCGTAAGTTGGACTTGATTTTTAAAAACTGTTAATGAATCCATCTCAAACTAAAATTTTGAAAAGTTTCTTTCACCCTTCCTTGTCCATCATATTTCAGGGGAGTCAATTTTCTGCGTTTCATGAATAGTATATGTTATTACTTTTGGTACCTTTCACTTATCAAGCTTTCTTTAAAAGAGGCCAGGAAGTCATACATTATCAGGTTTCCTCTGACTTGAGATAAATAATTAGCGTTTGTCGAAGGATAGAGAGAACAAACATTTTTCCGGTATACAGTATTTTCAAAAAGCAAGGTACACGGCAATTCAGCTTTGAACTGATGAAGGAAATATAGTTGATAGCCAGTTAAAAATATAAAGTTGACTCTGTCTACAAAAAAGTCAAGGGACCAGATCAAAATTCCTGGCTGAGAGAATTTTGTTGTGCAGAAGCCCTATACATTGACATGGGGAGAACACCACACAGAACCAAATAAAATGCATTGTACTGTACAGTATACAGAGAAAATTGTTGTAGACAATGAATAGTTTTTGAGTGTCCACCTGTACTATCAGATAATTGAAACTTTTTTATTATTCCTTGCAGTACAGATGCCCTAGAATTTATCCAATCCTAGATTCATAACAAAAGTACACTAATTCAAAAAGCCTAGTGGGCGGCAGCCAGTAATTTTTCACTGCTGGTCGTACCCTACCCATCTCGATGAATTTCCACATTGGGCGGGCAAGTACTGCAATACGAAGTTAAAATTGATCACAAAGTTTGCACTGTTCAGTCCACCATGCGAGGATGAGACTCCAAAGGGGGATTGAAAGCACGCGAAGAAAGAACCACGAACGATTTCGAATGATTTTGCTCCCATTAAATCGTCCTTGTGCCAATCGTGGTGTGACATTGAGATCGAGGAACGTGGTGCATATAAAAGCCTGCGTCGTGATTCAAGTCCAGCAGAGTAAAAAAAACTCGCAGCATTTACTTCCATTCAAGCTTTAATAGTCAGAGAAAAAAAAAAACTTTTCAAGTTTTCTATGTGATTCGTTGACCATTTGATTTTTCAAATTTCTTTTACTTGGTTTTAGGATTCAAAATCACTTCGAATCGTCCACCTAACCGTAATACATCAACATCATCATGTTGTCCTTTGGAAAGGTATTATTCAGAAATTAAAATTTTCTTGTTTGAATTTTGCGAATAAATGCTTTCATTGAGCCTACAGTTGATATTCGCCTTCCTGTTCATCGCTGGGTTGATCTTCAGTGCATCTGCTTTGCCAAATGCTGATCCTCATGCTGCTGCAATGTGAGACATTCATAGATCTCTTCTGAAAAATTGGTGTTTACTTTCATTGCTTCGGATGGCTTCAGATCTCAAAGCTTTGTTCATACTCCTAGAATGGGCATTTCTCCCATTACGTTATTTTAAACAGGCCCGGTTACATCAGCAGCAGTTCTTCCAGCAATGGACCAAAGAAATACTACAAAGTGAAATACCCCAAGTATCACAAGAAGTAAGTTCCGCAAATTTCATTCACATTTTTGTAAATATTTAACTTATTTTTTTATGTATTTCTTTAGGCCCAGCAGTAGCAGCTCATCTTCGGGAAAATAAACTGCGGTGGTGTTCAAGCACTTCATCAATTGGACGTCTATCAGACTTATTTCTACTCTTAGCATTTTCAATTACTGTTTCCATCTGCATACTTTCCTGAGCGTTTCGGCTGTTCATCCAGTTTCATCAAAATTGCCAGGACAAATTAAATTGAACCTTCAAACAAAAAATATTGTTTTTCCTTCATTGGTATTATAATATAGAAACTGCTCATCTATTATGACACGGGCTTCATGACAACCAGAACCGAACACTGACATTTTATCATAAATCCGATTGATTGGACACCTGAATAAGCACATTTTCCAACATGACAAAAGAGCTCCAACCTCAAAATACAATATTCTTCATTAAGACGAATGTTTTATTATGGTAGTATAGTATTGCATTTCAAGCCAAATAGCTCTCATTAAAAATATGAATAAGGACTACATGCAGGAAAATAATTTATTTTTTCGAAAAATGCGAGGAATTCTTATGAAAAATAGGTTACCGCTGTTACCGTGAATTGTTTTTTCTGCATTACCCTGTTTATTCATCAGAAATTTTTAAACACGTGATTTTCGAGTTCCTCCGGTTGGCGAATGACAACTTTCGACAAAGAAGAAAGTTGTCTATGTATTTTGGATTTCCGTCATATTATATGTAGGATATCAGATCAAATCAAACGTCATACGGTTTTCTATTTTAAAATAAAACAGTAAATCTAACTCGCTACCAACCCATAATCCAAGAGGACATAATAAGTTCTTTTTCAGCAAAACTTTTGGCATTATTTTCACAGCCACGTAACCAGTATTTTTCTGGTGGTACATAAACACGTAGGAGTTTAGTAGTGTACTAAATTCTGTTCATGCCAATCGAAATAACAAAAATGACATTTTTGTATTCATATTTTAAATTGAAATTTTATATTGGGTTTTCCTTTTCAAGCACAATATTAAAACTTAAAACTATAGACTTTCCTTTTCAAACACAATTTAAAAACTTGAAACTATAAAAAATTCTATAGTTTCAATTTTTAAAAATTTTTGAAAAGGAAAACCTAAACAAACTTTTGCAATTTCCTAGGACAGGGGATTTTTGTTTCTTGGGGATTTTGAAGCAAGATTTTTAGGCAAACCAGATTCTTCAGCCCTGGGGTTTTTTTCCACTGGATTTCATCAGATTTCATCACAATTAAAAAAAATTGAAGCTATAGATATATTCTATATAGTTTCAAGTTTTTAAAATTACTGTACATCTATTGTTTCCTTATCCTTTTTTCCTTTAACATCCCTAATAGGTTATGTTTCAGATGCTACCAAAGTCATGGGGGAATTTTGGAGGCATGATGAACATGGAGAACACACCATGACCATCAGCATGCTTTCTGCTCCCAAGCCCTCATCGTTTGCTGGGATGCAGAAAGCGATTACAGTACAGTATATAGCCAAAGGACGAAATGCTGAACAAAGCTAAGCTAATTAAGTCTTCCACGACGGACTGATATCATTTGGAAAGGATAGAAGAGAGACTGCGGGGAAATCGGAAGCAGGCGAAGAAAGAACCATAACAAGTAATGTCAGACGGTTTTGCTCCAATTAAATCGTCCGTATGTCAATCGTGGCGTGACTGAGAGAGAAAATTGTGTGACTATAAAACCTACCTGCAGATTTGGATCCAGCATCAGAAACTCTCAGCTTCAACTTCCATTCACTAGTGAGTCGAAAAAATTTATGCAGCTTGCTTTCGAGTGTTATACTGATTGATCTTTTCAAATTTTGTTTATCGTGTACTTGGTTTTTAGAATTCAAAATCTCAAACGGTTCAATTCAAGCAACCTACTAATCGTCCACCGAACTATACATCATCAGCATCAGCATCATGTTGTCCTTTGGAAAGGTATGATTCTCAAATTATAGTTTTTTTCTTTCGAATTTTTGCGAAGAATATGGTTTTTATTTGTCTGTCAATTTTACAGTTGATGTTCGCCTTCTTGTTCATCGCTGGGTTGATTTTCACCGCATCTTCTCTGCCAAATCATGCTCCTGCAATGTTAGTCGTTATTCAATTATTATTTTCCAATTATTTTATTTTCCATTGAGGGTCATGGATTTTAATTTCAAAGCTATATCCATTTTTAAAATACCCGTTTTTTCTGAACTGTTTCTTATCTGCCCGGGTACAGAAGCAGTTCTTCTAGCAGTGGTGGATCCAGTGGGAAGCTTAAATACAGTACTACAAAGTGAAGTACCCAAAGTATCACATGAAGTAAGTTTCGATTCCGCACATTTAATTCACGATGAGAAGCACTCATCTTAGTATAAATTGGATTCATCTTTTTTTTCTGCCTTTTTCTTCAGGCACGGCAGCAGCTCGTCTGCGGGAAAGTAAATTGAAGTGCTACAAGTTCTCCATCAACCTTGGAATGATGCATCTATGTACCTCCAGGACTTCTTTCACGTTTTCCGGCTGCGATCGCATATTTTCCGGATATATTGCGCTGCTTATTTATTTTCGTCCCAAACCGAACGAAATGCAAATATTTCAACTTCGAAACTGAAAAACGACGTATTTTTGTTGAAGAAGAAAATTCCAAATTGATCCGTTTCTCCCCGCAATGCACTGCTGTTATGAGTATAAGCTATGAATTTTATACAACGGCTAAGTAGTAGACTATGGATTCGATCGAACTAATGCTCCTCATTGTTAATTTCAATAAGTTTTTTGAAGAGTGAAGTTCCCCATCCGGTCACTTCTCGAATTCGAGGATTAATTTCATTGGAATACTGTATTAATTTAGATATACATTTGTGTAAATCTCTCAAGATATTTCAAGAAAAGCATACCCAAATTATCACGTTCCATTCTCTTCATAAAAAATAAATACAGACCTTGTTCGTGGGATCGTTTCACGTATAGTATCAATTCTTAAAGTTTTAATTTCGTGGGCCAAGTTTCTCGATACTACACTTTTTTTTTAAACGGCAATCAGCTGTACAGATTTCAATGTATATTCTCCGTGTTATCTTCTTTGATCTTTGACAGACAAATGTATTCCCTGCCATTGATTTTATTAAATGAATTTTTCTTGTTGAAATGTTTCCGACAAGTCGTGATCGTGCCCCAAGAATTTTATAAATATTCCCACAAAGAACAAATCATCTTGATCATTTCATCATCAAACGGAATTCTTAAAAAGAATTTTACGGTAACTGTGTGCAGCTTTCTGGAACTGATTCCGGTCCATTTGCACCAACGTTAACATAAAAATTTAGTAGATTAAAAAATTAATCTAAAAAACCATGTTTTCGAAAAGCAAAAAATAACCTTAAACGTGGTGTGCATCTATTTCATTTGTATTTCACTTAAATAAAATACTTCAGAGATTTATAAAATGTTTAACAGATATTTTGATTTTCACATCAACATAAAATACAGTCAGGAAATTAAGGAAGTCTTGTTAAAATTGGTACAAGGCTTCCTGAGAAATAACCATCATGCAAGCAGCAGAAATGTTTCAAATAAGCATTTCATACTTTTCCCTGCTACGGTCTCCACTTTTTTCTTACATTACGTCAAGATCCAGCTAAGAAAAAAACAATCTACTGGATGTCTTTTGAATTGCCGGCATTGCCGGATTGAATTGCAAACTGATTCCCATCAGAGTTTGATTTCCTCCCTCACTTTGGTTCTTCGGTTTATGAGGAGCGACATCACGCTGAGAACAGATTTTCCACTTTTGCATGTGCCAACGAGAGGCCGCTTCATTCGTCGCAACAACGCATTCATCAGCTGTAGTGTCCTTCGCGTTCCTTCAATTCCTCTCCAGCAGTCCAGGGTAATCTCTAATATCTTTTCTGACTACTCTGAGTGATAGTTCACATGAAATATTAACAAAAGAAAACTAGAGGGATAGAGTACATAGTTATGCATGTATGAAAAAATTAATTGGATCATTTCTTCTCGAATTCATGTGATTTATTCAGACTTGCTGTTTTAGCAAGTTTTATACCATTTAAACACGGCATACAGTATTTTGCTGTTTCAAAATCATCCTTCGGAATATTTTCCAAAATTAATGTTATTCTTATATATTTATTCAATGTTAAAGTGTCAGCAATTGCCCAAACTGATGCCTTTTTTTGTGTGTGTGTGCAGAAAACGCATCATGGTTGATTTCCCGTTCGTTCGCATCAGGGCTGTCGTGAATCTCGTGATTTAGAAATGATGAGCCATCTTTTTGCCCACACGGCACTGAATTCCTCAGATTGTGAAAATATATTTCATTTTTTATTTCTTGTCTGGTATGATTATTTTAATTCCAATTTTTCAACAACAGTCCATGCCATTTTTCTGCGGCGCTGTAATTTCCAGCAAGGAGCGCTTCTTCTTTTCTGAATTTACGCCCACTTTAAAAAATTGTGAACTCAACAAAAGCCGAATAGGTTATTCGATACATTTGGTCTTATTTCCAAGATTCTAAAAGTTGTTTTCTGTGTTTTACTGCTGTGGGAAACTACAGTATTTCAAGGTGCTATAGATGCGCATTTATTAAAATGCGCATCTGTAGTACTCCCGGATAAAATGCATTTAGACTTATTAAAAAGTAGACTAATATAGACTATTTATCTAGACTTATTATTATTAATACTATTATTGATGAATTAGAGTATGTTCCCATCAGTTCTTTTCATACTTCCTCGTCGGAATAGCATAGTACGCATATAGACGACACATTTTTTTCCAGCTAGTGTTTCAATCGTCAGTTCTTTAGAAGCCACACCCGATGCAAGCTTTTCCTCTGTCAATATTCGATTTATATTTTCGCTAAAACATGCGTGAACATGAAGTACTAAAACTTCAAAGCTTTTGAAGTGTTTCTATACCTTTCATTGAGTTTACTGCCATCTACCTGAAAAATATAGATAATCCCAACATATATCCATTGTGCAAAGAATTATTTCCCAATGCAGCATATTAAACTCAAGATCCCATTTCAGAAAAGAGAAGACACAAAATCCAATTCCGCGTGGAAAGAAATGAATCGAAATGTTGAAGAATTCATTTATGCACATCTTATTTTTGATTTGTTTGTGAAGTTTTATATTGTTCTTGAACCTATTAAGCACGTATTTGTGATCTAGATTTAGTTCCAATCCGAATTATTATATAATCATCAAGCAATCGATCTGGTTGCTTTTTGTGGTTGGGACTTTTATTTATCTTTTACAGTATTTTTGCACAGGAAATTCAATTATACTGCATTTACTCGAGTATCGGCTCGCGCAACGTTTCTCTCAAAATTACTGGAAAGGCAAAAAACGGGGTGTGTGTCATAGACGGGTATAAATTAAGAAAAAGTTTACAAGCTCAGGTTTGCAATATAATCGAGTTTAATCGGAAAATGCTTTAATAAATAGAAAACATTTTTTTAATGGAAACTGTTGAAATTTCATGGAATTCTGGATCAATTCATTTCTCAACTCAATTTTGGGTGGTTTTGTTTTTTAGAATATCTGTCGTTCACAGCAGCCACTTGAACAAGGGGTGTGCGTTTTACTTACGGGCGCGTGCTGTTGGCACTCGATGAGTAAAGACGAAAATGTTCGAGTCGTGGGTATTTACACCAAGGAATCCAAGTCCGAAAAAGGTACACTATTTACTTATTGAAAACATTTAGTTTTTTGGAAAATTGTTCGAAGCTTTCCTTAAAAATTTGCCGAGAAATACACGAAGAAATGCGAACGAAATCTTGCAGTACGACCCAAATTTAGCCATCCTCAGCTAGGTAGAATAGAGAGAATAGACGATTGGAAGCACGCGAAAAAACAGCCGCAAGCAACTGCGTGGTACAGAAGACCTATACAGTAAAATATGGGAAGAATACCAGAGGGCCAAATATAAATTCGTTTCACAGTACAGAGAAAATCGTCGTAGACAATAATATTTCGTTTTAGAGAGTCGACCTGCACTAGCATGTTCAAGCTTTTGTTTTATTCCTAGCAGTATACTGCCAATGAATTCATCCAATCCTGGATTCATAATAAAAGTAATTTAAGAAGCCTTTAGTGACGGCAGCCAGAAAGTTTCCATTGATCGTATCCGTACCCGTCATTATCTACATTTTGGCGATTAAGCACTAGAATATGACGTTTAAATTGATTATGAAGCTAGCTTAGCTAGGACTGTTCAGTCCACCATGCGAAGATGAGACTCCAAAAGGGGATTCGAAGCACGCGAAGAAAGAACCACAAACGATTTTTATTTTTGCTCCCATTAAATCGTCTTTGTGCCAATCGTGGTGTGACATTGAGAACGAGAAACGTGGTGCATATAAAAGCTAGCGTTGTGATTCAAGTCCAGCACTGTAAAAAAACTCGCAGCATTTACTTCCATTCAAGCTTTAATAGTCAGAGGAAAAAAAACTGTTCGAGTTTTCTACGTGATTCGTTGACAATTTGATACTTCAAATTTCTTTTACTTGGTTTTAGGAATCAGAATCACTTCGAATCGTCCACCTAACCATATTATATCATTATGATGTCCTTTGGAAAGGTATTATTCACAATTTATAATTTTCTTGTCTGAATTTTGCGAATAAATGCTTTCATTGAGCCTACAGTTGATCTTCGCCTTCCTGTTCATCGCTGGGTTGATCTTCAGTGCATCTGCTTTGCCAAATGCTGATCCTAATGCTTCTGCAATGTGAGACATTCATAGATCTCTTCTGAAAAATGGTGTTTTCTTTCATTGCTTCGGATGGCTTCAGATCTCAAAACTTTGTTCACTCCAAGAATTGGCATTTCTCCCATTACGTTATTTTAAACAGGCCAGGTTACATCAGCAGTTCTTCCAGCAATGGACCAAAGAAATACTACAAAGTGAAATACCCCAAGTATCACAAGAAGTAAGTTCCGCAAATTTCAGTCACATCTTGGTAAATATTGAACTTATTTTTTATGTATTTTTTTAGGCCCAGCAGCAGCAGCTCGTCTTCGGGAAAGTGAACTGAGGTGGTGTTCAAGCGCTTCATCAATTCAGACTTATTTCTACTCTTAGCATTTTCATTACTGTACACATTTGCCTATATTTTCCTGAGCGTTTCGGCTGTTCATCCAGTTTCATTAAAATTACCAGAACAAATTAAATTGAAATTTCAAACTAAATTTTTTTCTCCTTTATTGCGACGAGAAACATGCTCATCTATTATGGCATCGGATCTCATGCCAACCAGAATCGAACACTGACCTTATCTCGTCCCTTTCAGATTGATTGGACACCTGAATAAGCACATTTTCCAACATGAAAAATAAGGATTACCTTTCCGAGCTCCACCCTCAACATACAATATTCTTCATTAAGACGAATATTTTAATGCGGTAGTATAGTATTGCATTTCAAGCCAGATAGATCTCATTAAAAATATGAATAAGGACTACATGCGGTAAAATAATTTATTTTTTCAAAAATGCGAGAAATTCTTATGAAAAATAGCTGGTACCGCCGTTACCGTGAATTATTGTTTATGGATTACCCTACTTTTTTATCAGAAAATTTCAAACACGTGATTTTTGAGCTCCTCCGGTCGACGTATGACAACTTTCGACAAAAAAGAAAGTTGTCTATGTATTTTGGATTCCCGTCATATTATATGTAGGATATCAGATCAAATCAAACGCCATACGATTTTCTATCATAAAATAAAACAGTAAATCTAACCCGCTACCAACCCATAATCCAAGAGGACAAAATCAGTTCTTTTCCTTCAAAACTTTTGGCATTATTTCCACATACACGTAACAAGTATTTGTCTGGTGGTACATAAAAACGGAAGAGTTCAGTACTGTACTATATTCTGCTCTTGTAAGCGAGATAACAAAAATGACATTTTTCTAATCCTATTTTAAATTGCAATTTTATATTGGGTTTTCCTTTTCCAACACAATTTTAAAAACATAAAACTATAGACTTGCCTTTCCAAACACAATTTTAAAAACTTGAAACTATAGAATATTCCATAGTTTCAATTTCTAAAAATTGTGTTTGAAAAGGAAACTCCAGACACACTTTCGCAATTTCGTGGGACAGAGGATTTTTGTTTCTTGGGGATTTTGAAGCAAGATTTTTTTAGGCCAACCAGATTCTCCAGCCTTGGGATTTTTTTCACTGGATTTCATCAGATTTCATCACAGTTTTAAAAACTTGAAGCTATAGAATATATTCTATATAGTTTCAATTTTTTTTAATTACAGTTTCATTGCTTCCTTAACCTTTTTTTCCTCTAACATCCCTGATAGGTTATGTTTCGGATGCTACCAAAGTCATGGGGGGGGGAACTGTGGAGGCATGATGAACATGGTGTGTTACTATGAAGAACACACCATGACCATCAGCATGCTTTCTGCTCCCATGCCCTCATCGTTTGCTGGGATGCATCCAGCGATTACAGTACAGTATAGCCAAAGGACGAAATGCTGAACAATGCGAAGCTAATTAAGTCTTCCACTACGGACTGATATCATTTGGAAAGGATGGAAGAGAGACTGCGTGGAAATCGGAAGCAGGAGAAGGAAGAGCCACAACATGTAATGTCAGACGGTTTTCCTTATATTAAATCGTCCTTGCGTCCATCGTGGCGTGGCTGAGAGAGAAAATTCTGGTATATAAGAACCTACCTTTAGATTTGGATCCAGCATCAGAAACTCTCAGCTTCAACTTCCATTCACTAGTGAGTCGAAAAAAATGGCAGCTAGCATTTGAGTGTTTTACTGATTGATCTTTTCAAATTTTTTCGATACTGTGCTTAGTTTTTTAGAATTCAAAATCTCAAACGATTCAAATCAAACAACCTAATCGTCCACCAGACTATACATCATCAGCATCAGCATCATGGTTTCCCTTCGAAAGGTTTGATTCTCAAATCATAGCTTTTTTCTTTCGAATTTTTGCGAAGAAAATGCTTTTTATTTGTGTGTCTATACAGTTGATGATCGCCTTGTTCGTCATTGCTGGGGTGATTTTCAGCGCATCTGCTTTGCCAAATGCTGATCCTCATGCTGCTGCAAGGTGAGTCAACATTCAATTATTAATTTCCAATGCTTTTATATTCCATCGAGTCGCGTGGTTTTTAATTTCAAATTTACATCCATTTTTAAAATTCGTGCCTTTTCCGAACTCTTTCTTCTAGGCCCGGGTTCAGAATCAGTTCATCCAGCAGTAATGGACGTGGAGTCGGCAGAAAATACTACAAAGTGAAGAACGCGAAGTATCTCAAGAGGTAAGTTTCGAATCCGCACAGTTCATTCACCAGAAGCATTCATCTTGGTAAAAATTGGATTCGCCATTTTTTTCTGCTTTTTTCTTTAGGCCCAGCAGCAGCTCGGGAAAGTAAGCTGAAGTGATACAAGTTCTCCATCAACCTTGGAATGATGACTCTATCCAGGACTTTTTTTCTGCTGATTACTTTGTATGCCTCTGTTTGCATATTTCCCGGAGAGAATATCGTGCTTTTTTATTTTCATCACCACTGCCGAAGCGAATTAAATGCAAATATTTCAAATTCGAAACCGGAAAACTACGCATCTTTGTTGCAGAAGAAAACTCTAAAATGAACCGTTTTTCCCCGCAATGCAGTGCTGTTATACGAGTGCTGTATGACCTCGTGCTGAGGATGAATTCTCCAGTTTTACATATGCCAAGCAGAGGCCGCCTCATTCGTCGCAACAACGCATAAAGGCTGTAGCGTCCTTCACGTCTCTACAATTATTCTTCAGGGTAATCGCAAATTGTATCAGAGCGATAGTTCACAAGGAATATTAACAAAAGAAAACTACTGAGATAGAGTATTTAGTCATGCATGTAAGAACAAATTAATTCAATCATTTCTTTTCTCATTTATTGAAACTTATGATTACAGCAAGTTTTACACACATGTAAACGATGAGTTATATTTTGCACTTTCAAAATCATTCTTTGGAATATTTGCTGATGTGAATGCTATTCTTATATTTCTTCAATGTAAAAGGCCCAGCAATTGACCAAACTGATGCCTTTGTTCATTTTTTTTCCTTGTGTGCAGAAAATGCATCCGGACGGTCGATTTCCTGTTTGCTTGCATCAGGGCTGTTGTGATTCACAAATGAGCCATCTTTTTGCCCTCACGGCACGAAATACCGTAAATTGTGGAAATTGTTTAGATATTTTTTTCTTGTCTGATATTATTATTGTAATTACAATTTAGTTACAACAGTCCATGCCATTTTTCTGCGGCGCTGTAATTTCCAGCATCAAGGAGCGCTCCTTTTCTGAATTTACGGCCGCTTTCGGATATTGTATGCTGAAGAACAACCTAAAAGGTTATTCGATAAATTAGGTCTCATTTAAAAGATTCTAAATGTTGTTTCCTGCATTTTTATGCTTTGAGAAACTATTTTAAGGTGCGCATGCGCACCTTAAAATATTAAAATGCTTTTGACTATTTTTCCCATCAGTTCTTTTCATACTTCCTCGGCATAATAGTGCGCAAAAAGATGACGAATTTTTTTCTCAGTGTTTCAGTCGTTTAGTTCTTTCGAAACCACACCCAATACAATCTTATCCCCTGTCAGTATTTTATTCACATTTTTGCTAAAACATGCTCGCACTTGAAGTACTAAAACTTTGAAGCTTTTGAAGTGTCTTTATACCTTTCATTGAGTTTAGTGCCATTCGTCTGGAATATATAAAAAATGCCAACATACGGTATATGTCCATTGTGGAAATAACTATTTCCCAGAATAGTAAACTCAAGAATGCCAGTTCAAAAAAGAGGAGACACGTAATCCAATTCCGCGTGGAAAGAGGTGGATCAAAATTGAAGAATGCGTATCTTTTATTTAATTCGTTTGTGAAGTTTTATATCGTACTTGAACATATTATGCACATAAATTTGATCTAGAATTCTAGATTTAGTTCCAATCCGCATAATTATACATTGTATAATCATCGAGCAATCTCGATCTGGTGACTGTCTGTGGTTGAAGTGTTTTATTTTGCTTTTACAGTACAGTATTTTCATACAGGAAATTCAATTTTACCGCATTTATACTCTAGTCTCAGCACAGGCAACGTTTTTTCTCAAAATTACATGAAAGGAAAAAAAATAGGGTGCGCGTCATATAGAAAGGTATTAATGTAAAAAAAAAAGTTTAGAGGCTTAGGTTTGCAATTTAGACCCTTTTAATGAGATAACGCTTTAGATGAAAAAAATTGTTTGAAATGAAACTGTTGATAATTCATGGAATTCTGGATCAATTCATTTCTCAATTCAGTTTGGAGTTGTTTTGCTTTTTAAAATATTTAACGTTTACAGTCACTGAACATGGGGTGCGCGCCTTATTTAAAACGGTGTGGCAGGCAGGGCATACTCCCCAGGCAGAATTGCACTCCACGGATGTGGACCATGAAGGAGGAGTGGTCCACATCCACAGAGTGCAATTCTGCAGAGGCTTTTCTGGGATGAGAACGTACGCAGTGGTTCGTTCCACAGAATTCAGAGGAATGTCAATTCCAGTGATTCTTGAAGTAGCATTTACTTTGGCATAAAAAATGTTGAATTCTGCGGAAACTATTTTCACAGCAGGAGGCCTTGCACAGACCATGATGGCACGCATGCGTGTTACGTAAATACCAAATCAAGTAAAAGTTCTGCTCACAGATTCTAGGGTATTGGTTGAAATTGAATGTTTTCAGCTTGTCTCTGTGTTTTATTTTAACCTGGAGATTTTATTTTATTGAAGACAAGAAAGATGTTTTATTTTGCAGCAGGAACTTGATGTAATTTTAGCAGCTGCAAATATTGCACCAATTGTGCATTTTACTTTGTGAATGCCCCAAGTGGGATGATTTTGTTTTTTGTCTTTGCTCCTGACCATGGGCAATTTTATCAGGGAGGAAATGCGCACCAATTCTTATCAGCAAAGCGCTTTGGCGAAAAAGTTATTTTGCAGAAACGCAGATATCTTAAAAAATGAGACATTTAGAAATATTTTACTGAGAACAAAAAGTGTAGAAAACATCAAGATCTAACTTTTAAGACATTGCAGAATTTTGTATCTTACGAATTGAATGAGATACGCGCTTTGGTATTTTGCGTTGTGAATTACGCAATGTGTGAAATTTTACCTTGGAAAATTTCCTGGTTTTCAGGACTTGTTTTTTGTGGAAAGTGCCTGTGTATTTCATGCCTATTGTGTTGGGTATATAAGGTGTGTGGATTGTGTCAATAAATCATCAGTCTATATTCAGCTTCAACCAAGTGCTGGCCCATTCCTTTGGTAAAGTTCAAGTATAGTAATTTAAAATTTAAATGAGCTAGCAAGCTGCTTAACTGCTTGCTCACTTTGTGCATCTTTGGTCCTATGGTAATTTAATAGCAAAGATATCAGTCTCACATTTGTGCAAAGTTTACTATGACCAGTTAAAGCAGTGAAAAGTTTTTCAATAATGAATGCAACTAGAAAATATAACAACAACAATCTTTCATCATGCTTTAATTGTACATATAATCTGAACTAACATGAATGCAATTTGAAATGATAGCAAGAACTAAAAATACCATGCTTTAACTCCACGTAATAAACTTTGCATACATTTTGTGCTATCATGGCCTATGTACAAGGCCTCTTGCAAAAATGTATTTCCGCAGAATTCAAAATTTGTTTGCCACAGCAGTAAACGCCGCTTTGATAATCGCCATGGAATTGGCTTTCCTCTGAATTTTGTTGAATGAACTACGGTACTGTACTGCGAAAGTGTTCAAAATGGAGATTCACTCCTCGGATATGAATTTAGAAGCGCCATACAGTATGGCATGCACTTGAGTACGTTCTTTAGGGAGTACCCTGTGCTGTAATTGTATCCCAAATGTTGACTGAAAACCCCTGGTGTGCGTCTTACTCTAGCAAGAGCGCGGCACTCAAGTAAATACTGTATCCAAATTTTGAAGTCGTGGGTATTTACACTCAGTAATCCAAGCCAGGAAAACGTACACTACTTTTTAAAAACAGTATGTTTCCTGGAAAATTGTTTGAAGCATTCCTTCAAATTTTGCTGTGAGATACACGCAGAAATGCGGATGAAATTTTACAATTCGACGAATATTTAGCCATTTCCAGCCAGGTAGAGTAGAGAGAAGAAACCATTCAAAGCACGCAAATAAAAAACCACAAACAATGGAGTTGTACAGAATTTTGTTGTACAGACGTCTTATACAGTAACATATGGGAAGAATACCACAGAGGACCAAATAAAAATTCATTGTACAGTACAGAGAAAATTTTTGTAGACAATAATGGATCGTTTTAGAGAGTCCACGTGCACTAGCATCAGATCCTTCAAGCTTTTTTTTTTATTCCTTGCAGCACTGCTTTTGAATTCATCCAATCCTAGATTCATATACCAGAATTAATTTAAAAAGCCTAGTGGCGGCGGCCAGAAACTTTTCATTGGTCGAATCCGTGCCCATCTATAATTTCTACATTTGGGCGAGTAAGTACTGGAATATGAAGTTAAAATTAATGAAGAAGCTTGCACTGTTCAGTCCACCATGCGAGGATGAGACTCCAAATTGGGATTGAAAGCACGCAAAGAAAGAACCACAAACGATTTCGAAGGATTTTGCTCCCATTAAATCGTCCTTGTGCCAATCGTGGTATGACATTGAGAAAGAGAAACTTGGTGCATATAAAAGCCTGCGTTATCATTTGAATCCATCATCAGCAACTCTCGGCTTCAGCTTTTTCCCTGACTAACTTCAAAAGAAGTTAGTCAGAGAAAAAGTGCTCAGTTCTGAGACTCGTTGATCAGTTCACATTTTCTTAACTCGGTTTCAGGAATTAAAATATAAAACGACTCAAATCAACCAACCTCATTATCCACCGAACTACAGTATATACATCATCTGCAGCATCATCATCATGTTGTCCTTTGGAAAGGTTTGATCCTCATATTATAATTGTTCTTGTCCAAATTTTTGAGACGGAAAAGATTTTTCATTGTCTGTTTACAGTTGATGTTCGCCTTCTTGTTCATCGCTGGGTTGATTTTCAGCGCATCAGCTTTGCCAAGTGCTGATCCTCATGCTGCTGCAATGTGAGTCGTTATTCAATTATGCATTTAAAATTATTTTATTTCCCTTTGAGTCGCATGGATTTTAATTTCAAAGCCTGTATATCCACTTTAAAAATGCGCGATATTTCCCGACCTCGTTCTTCTAGGCCCGGGTACAGCAGCAGTTCTTCCAGCAGTGGTGTGCCCAAGAAGAAATACTACAAAGTGGAGTACCCGAAGTATTACAAGAAGTAAGTTTCGATTCCACACGTTTCATTCACGAGAATCATTCATCTTGGTAAAAATTAGATTCGCCTTTTTTTCTTCATTTTTCTTTAGGCACAGCAGCAGCTCGTCTTCGGGAAAGTAAACTGAAATGAGATACACGTTCTCCATCAACCTTGGAATGATGACTCTATCCACGACTTTTTTCTGCTGATTATGTTTTCCACCTCTGTTTTCTTATTTTCCAGAGAGATTTGACTGCTTATTTATTTTCATCACCACTGCCAAAGCGAACGAAATGCAAATATTTCATCTTCAAAACTGGAAAATGACGCATTTTTGTTGAAAAAAAGTAGTCTATTCTAAGTGGATTCCTTCTTTCCAAATTCACAGCTGCTCCGAGTATATATACTATACTCGTATATGCAGCAGTAGTATGGCTTTCATACCCCGCAATTCAGTCAAGCCATCTTTAGATCTGTTGATGTTCGCATCCCTGTTTATACCTGGGTTGATTTTTAGAGCATCTGCTTCATCCTTTGCAGATCCTTATCGTGCTGCACTGTGACGGTACAGGGATCACTTCTTCAATTGTATTTTTATCTTCTCGATCTAGGATGGTTTTGCGATCTCAAAGGGTAATAATAATGTAATTATATTCACTAAAAATGAGCATTTTCCCTAATGCGTTCTAAATGCAGCCCGATTACATCATCAGTTCTCCCAGCATGGCAGCTAGTGGACCAAAGAAATACAGTACGACGAGGTGAAATACCTATGAAGTACTGTATTACTAGAAATACCCTTCCACACATTTTATTCAGGACAAGTATTCATCTCTATATAAATTGAATTGATCTTTTTCTGTGTTTTTTTTTCAATACCCAGCAGCAGCAGCTCGTCTTCAAGAAATTCAAGCAAGACGGTGTTAGTTTAATCAAACCCGCCCAACTTTCGAATGATACCGGACTCAATTCTGCTGCTCTTATTTTCCACTGCTGTCGGTTTGCAGATTTTCCCCGAGAACTTCGACTCCACAGTTTTGTGTGTCACCAGTACACCACTGATGCTGAAACGAATGAAATGCAAAATTTCAACTCCAACAGTACATTTTTCTTGGGATGTGAAGCAGTTTGTACATGAATTTTATATTTTATCAAAACAACATCTCTCAGCAGTTTCGCGCGAGGAGATGGATATTCATTTCAGTTTATCATCAGAAACACTCGAATTTAAGCTGGGGCATGTTGGCTATACTGTATTTACAAAATTTATATTTTCTCCGATTTTAAATTCACTTTGTTTTTCACAGGATCTTTTCATCGCAGACGATTTTACCTTTGTTTTTCACATTGCTAATTGAGAACATGGGAATTACAGTAGTGCAGTGCAATTAATACATCCGAATCCCAACGATTTAAATCATCATACAATAAGATTTCCCAGCAATACTGCTGTATGGTACGTGATATCAGTAACAACAGATATTCCTGATCACTCAAGTCATTATTTCATGATTGCATGAAGTTCAAACACAGTCAAGTCAGTAATTGATCGGAATTTTTTTACTGCATTTGATACTCATGTAGCTATCGTTCCTGAATTCAATTCAGCACAATTTTCCGAGGTAATTTTTATTTTCAGGGATGATTTGGAAAACCGCATTTCCTAACTTTCCAAATTTTTGCTAAATCAATACCATAATTTTTTATAACATGTTAACCTAGATACTCTATACTTGTTGCAAGGTTCTCCATATACGGAAATTACCCATTTTATTTCCTTCCAGGAACAAGTGGTGATTTTCTCCCCCTGCAGCTGTTCCTTGTTTTTCTCCTATGCAAAATGATGTCCACATTAATGCGTGACGCTTTTCCCTGTAGGAGGCCAAGCGCCTATTTTCCCCTCTTTTTATTACTGACAGTGACGGATGCCACTGTGACGGATTTTCTTTGATGCCTCGGGGATCCAAGAGGAAAATCCTCTTGGATATATGTATATTTTTGATTGAATGTATTTTACTTGATGCGCGCGTTTCACCTGTGTTGTATTAAAATATATGCATGAGGTTTAAAGAAAAACCTCATGAATTTCTTTTACTTGAAGGAATCTTGCTGATCCTTGATTCCTGTCAAGTTTATATAAACCTCTGATTTTCCTAAGCAAGCCTCAGAAATTATCCAAACCTTGACGTGGTTATTTCTCAGGAAGCCTTGTACCAATTTTAACAAGACTTCCTTAATTTCCTGACTGTATTTTATGTTGATGTGAAAATCAAAATATCTGTTGAACATTTTATAAATCTCTGAAGTATTTTATTATGGTTATTTCTCAGGAAGCCTTGTACCAATTTTAACAAGACTTCCTTAATTTCCTGACTGTATTTTATGTTGATGTGAAAATCAAAATATCTGTTAAACATTTTATAAATCTCTGAAGTATTTTATTTTTGGGATAACAAACATAATTGTCATTTGTCATGCTGCCGGGACAATACCTGTATTGTAATTGCAGACGTCAATTATTCAGGGTCTTTAACAATTAGCAGATTTTTCTCCGATCCATTCTTCAACAGGACAGAAACTGAATACAATGTATACTTTTAAAACATGTTTCACGCAACTCATGCAGCTCTCATACCATAGCCCTTCGATTTTCTTTTGATCTTGTTTCTTAATGTTATCCCAAGTACTGTACTATTATTTTTCAATGCAGCTTTACATATGACAGCATATCAAGACCTTATAACGGAATCTTGAGCATTTCCCGTGTTTTCTCCGCAAACATTCTCATTTCTGAATCTGCATCAGACGAAAGTATCTTCGGGATTATTTTGTCTGCTGGTCGGAAATCTCGGAGATGCCCCAAGAATCCTGGGCTTTGTAATGCAGTATTTCCAAATTTTTCGTCTATTCTGAGATGCACGTACAATAAATCACTGATATATTTCAACTTCACGTTTCGATTTGTTTAAAGGTTTTCGAAGGGAACAAGAATTCTTTCCCGTTTCCTCAACGCTAAAGGGGATAAATTTACACGCTACTGCATTATAATTGCCAGTCTGTTGAGCGTTTGACACGCCTTCATACAATCGGGATGCTACTAATAGAGAACATGGTAATTACTGCAGAGCAGTGCAATACATCCGAATACCATCGATTTCAATCATCATACAATAACATTTCCCGACAATACGGTACGTGATATCAGTAAACTAACAACTACTATTTCTGATGTTTTTATAATTCTTCCAATGCTTAGTTTTGATGATCATGAAATAATTTACACCTTAAATTAAAACTTTCAATCATGAAACGACTGCAGCTTTTTACCACATATTCAGGTGTCGGAATGTTTTGCACCATCATCCCTGCCTATTCGTTTCCAAAAATTCATCATCAGCAATTATTACAATCAATATTTTCTGTGTTGAATGGCCAGATATAAAATTTGTGCAGTTAAGTTATGAAGGATCCTACAAAAAAGGAAAATACTGTACCGATGAAATTCGCTTGATATGATGTGAATGAAGAATTATTGATGTTCACTAACTCACTGCTTCTGTCATATTGATCAATATTTACTGATCCAATTCAACAAGCACATTAAAGAAGCTGAATGGGCGTCAAATGATTACTTCGTGATTATGTGAATTTAAAATGGCACTTAAAATTTGGGACAAATTTCAGGCAAATATTTCTGAAGATCCGGATGATGAATGTTATTTAAAATGGTTCGGCAACTGAAGTTTCCGATACAGGGGAGCATTTTCACCTTGACATATTCTGCGTAAAACTATAGTTCGTAAGTTGGACTTGATTTTTGAAAACTGTTAATGAATCCATCTCAAACTAAAATTTTGAAAACTTTCTTTCACCCTTCCTTGGTCATCATATTGTTCACGGAATTCAATTTCTGCGTTTCATGAATAGTATGCTATGAATTCTAGTAACTTCCACTTATTATCAAGCTTTCTTCAGAACAGGCGATGAAGTTATGCATCATCAGGTTTCCTCTGACTTTACAGAAATAATTAGCGTTTGTCCAAGGATAGAGAAAACAAGCATTTTTCCAGTATACAGTATTGGAATCAATTTTTCATGTTAATTTTCAAAAAGGAAAGGTAAACGGCAATTCAGCTTTGAAATTATGAAGGAGATATAGACAGTTGAACATATGAAGTTGACTCTGTCTACAACAAAAGTGTAGGGAGATTAGGGACCAGAACAAAATTCCTGGCTGAGAGAATTTTGTTGTGAAATTTCTTATTACCTTGAGATTTTAGGAGACTTCTGTTCATTTTATTCATTTTCTGGCTTAAGAACTGGTGGGGGAACCAGACACTAGTCTAAGCAGTGTTAGATGTTGTCCATGTTTTGTTGCTTGAGTTTTCTCCTGGTTGCTCAGAGATCATCCCTGTTGCACAATGATTCCAATGATTTTTATTCCACAAAAAAGTGATTCAGTTCTAAATATTGAATCATTGTTCACTTCAAGTTTTTTGAAATTTCGAAGCCTCTGATGCATCCCACAGTTTTTCTCCTTCACACAAAAATTAATCCTTCTTGATCATGATTTCATCATCAATCCTAAATCTTCAAAATAACTTTACTGTAACTCTGTGCAGCTTTCCCGAACTGATTTCGGTCCATTTGCATCGACGTTAACGTATCAATTAAACATCATGCAAGCAGCAGAAATTTTTCAACAATTATTTCATACTTTTCCCTGCTACAGTCTCCAGTTTTTACTTACAGTACGCCAACGTCCAGCTAAAAAAAAAAAGTTTACTGGATATCTTTTGAATTGCCGCTATTGGCGGTTTGACTTGCCCCGATTCCCATCGGGGGTTTGATTTATTTGCACATCTTGCTTTTTCGGTCGATGAGGAGCGACATCACGCTGAGGACGGATTTTTCATGTTCAAATATGCCAACGAGAGGCCGCTTCATTCGTCGCAACAACGCACTCACCAGCTGTAGTGTCCGCGTTTCTCCAATTCTCCTCCAACAGTTCAGCGTAATCGCCAATTTTCAATATTAAGAAAAGAAAACTACAGGGATAGAGTACAGTACCGCATGAAAAAAATAAAATAAATTCCATCATTTCTTCTCTAATTCATGTGATTTATTCGGACTTGCTGTTACAGCAAGTTTTACACCCATTTAAACAAGGCGTATTTTGCTTCTTCAAAATCATTCGGAATATTTGCTAAAATGAATGCTATTCTTATATAGTTCTACGATGTATAAAAGGGTCAGCAATCGCCAAAACTGATGCCTTCGTTCATTTTTTTCTTGTGTGCAGAAAATGAATAATGGTTGATTTCCCGTTCTTTCGCATCAGGGCTGTTGTGATTCACAAATAAGCCATCTTTTTGACCACACGGCACGAAATACCTCAGATAGCGGATATTTTTTATGTTTTTTCTTGTCTGATATTATTGTTGGAATTCCAATTTTGTTACAGCAGTCCATGTACAGGAAATTAAATAATACTGAATTTACTCGAGTATTGGCCTCGCGAAACGTTTTTCTCAAAATTAATGGAAAGGGGAAAAACGGGGAGGGTGTCAGTGTCATAGACGGGTATAAATTTAGAAAAAGTTTACAAGCATAGGTTTGCAATACAGTATAATCGTTGTAGACAATCATAGGTCGTTTTAGAGAGCTCACCTGCACCAGCAGATCCTTCAAACTTTCTTTTATTCCTCGCAACATTCCCTTAGAATTCATCCAATCCTAGATTCATACCAAATGTAATTTTAAAAGCCTATAGTGTGCCGACAGACAGAAATTTTTCATTGGTAAAATTCGTACCCGTCTATAATTTCCACATTTTGGCGTGTAAGTACTGGAATATGAAGTTGAAATTGATAATGAAGCTTGCACTCACTGTTCAGTTCACCATGCGAGGATGAGACCCCAAAGGGGGATTCGAAGCACGCGAAGAAAGAACCACAAACGATTTCAAAGGATTTTGCTCCCATTAAATCGTCCTTGTGCCAATCGTGGTATGACATTGAGAAAGAGAAACGTGGTGCATATAAAAGCCTGCGTTATCATTTGAATCCATCATCAGCAACTCTCGGCTTCAGCTTATTCCCTGACTAACTCTGACTACTGACTAACTTCTAAAGAAGTTAGTTACTGACTAACTTCTAAAGAAGTTAGTCAGAGAAAAAGTGCTCAGTTCTGAGACTCGTTGATC
>CAJPEX010002909.1:0-33800 GCA_905338405.1 Notodromas monacha
ACATCCAGCAAAAAATTTTCGTAAACCTTGTATAATATAGTAATGAAATGACTCCGGGATATCTTCGTCGTCTGTCAGCTAAAATACGAAACGTGAAAAATCAAGCATTTCGTATCTCAAAAGCTTTCAAAAATACTGTACTAACAGCCCGGTCCCGCCTCCTAGGATTTATTTTCATCAGTTTAATGGGGAGAACACTGTCTGTAGTCTCAGGCACGGCGACATCGGGTGATTCTTTTAATTTCAAGTTAGGCACGGGTTTGCTGGAATTAAATTCGACCTCTTCAAATAATGTCCTGATAAACGAAACATCCGACTAGATGACTACATGAACATAAAATTTTATGACTACACGGCATAATGGCTCCCTTCCGTGATTTCTTCCTAACTTCTTCAGTCAAAGACCGCGAAACCTTCGGTCAAAACATTGGAGACAATCTACCATATTCATCCGACTGCATACAAATTGTGGTACTAGTGAGCATCGAATCCCGTTCAATCATAAATACTTACATTGCTGACAGAAGGTAAACCCCCGTTTTGTTCAACATTTAGACTTCTGAAGTTTCCTGGTTGTCGACGACCTCTTTCCGACAGCGTTACGCCTCCACGCGAAAGAAAAGACGGACTTTTCTCCCCTCAGAACGGGGAGTAGGGCGAAAGAGTTTTCTCTTGTCCTGAAGACAAAATCATGATTCGCAATATAAAATCGCTCAACGCCGGCACCTGACCGCAGACTTACTTTGAGAAAGCCCCTGATGAAATTGTTCGAGCCTTTTCTGATGTCTTTACTCCTTAAAGTTAGTTTCGTGGTCATTACTAACAGATTTGATTGATTGGATCCAATTCATCGCTTGATACGCGGTGGTAAGGTACTGGATGATGATCACCAAAGAAAAAATACTGAGGGGTTTCTCAAATTGGGAGTGACTTCAGTATATCTAGGGAACTGCGCTTCCACCAAAACATAATTCAAGATATCAATTACTATGCGCATTGACGAAAATAAACGAGTAATCCAGCTTTCTCGATAACCCAAGGAGTGAAAAATGCTTCGTATCTTGATCGCAGTTTTCCCGGAGTATAGACCGTACAGCATTCCATCGGTGCGACTCACAGTGTACTGAAATTTTAATGGAGTCACTCCAGCAGCCGCCAATTCAAAAACAAGCTCGAGAAATGTGATCTTGAGTAAATCAGATTCCTGTGATCTTATTCCGAAAATTTCGGATCATTGTCCCCGCACGGGGATAACCACGCGGTCGAGTTCGTCGCAGGAACGCCGCCATGTGCATCATGAAGAGCACATGGAAGTAGCAATAGCGCCGAAACTACTTTAAAGCATGCAGCAAATAAGTACTGTACTGTACAGCACACTACTGTATTTTTAAATACTCCGCCCAAAAAGTCTCTCATGAAGATCGCAGTAATGCACCTGAAGTCATCGAAATTCAGTTGCGACAAATGGGAAGATCTTACAATGCTAAATTAAAAAAAAAAGAAAGAAAAAACGCGGACACTATATGCGGGAAGGTGCAGTAGCTGACTGCGGGAGGAAAGTAAATATATATGACGTGAATTCAGCCGGAACGCGCAAAATGGGTAAAATACTCATGATTTTTCTAGTCACTTTCATAATGAACTGAAACTCAACTGAAAATGTGGGAAGGGTAATTCTTCTGGAAGGACTTACAAAGGGAAATCCCCTCACCCCCTTCAGTTGTTTTGATGATGAATCAGAACTTGACTGATCTGGAGTTCCATTATACTGTACATTATCCTGAAATCTCTATGAATGGTGGTATCATAAATGGTCAAAAGATTCCCAAGAAATTGTTAATTTCCCCCACTGCGAAAATTACATATAAAAAACTAACAGTAAGTGTAAAAACACTTACTGGATGATCTAGCACAATCATCCAGCACCATCCAGAAATGAGAGATTCCACTCCTCCTTTTGGAATTTATTGATATTTTCTAAATGAAAGCATTCGCAGATATCAAGTGTGATGTTGACCAATTAGAAAATACAGTTTTCCAGGATTAATTAACTTCATACTTCCAGGGATAATTACTTTTGAACAAAGGAAATAATAATCTGTTATCCTCATATACATAACTACTTTGAAACCGCAGGTGATGCACTAAAACTAACTCTCAGTGTAAAAACACTAAGAGTCTTGAACAGTATGAACATGATAATTTTGATCAGATTGTCCCAGAGAAACGGTTGTTCCATGAGAAAGACCGAAATTATCAGTTAGTCGAAGGATTATTGCTCAATGGGATGAGTGTGATGCAAAGATCATCATAGTATTCCTGGTCTATGGAGTGGTATTGGTATTGCAATTTTGATGGTTTGTGGCATGGAAAAGCTCGCAAGGATTGAGCGTATGTATACTGCATGTAGTTCACAGCGTTATTCGTCGTGAACTCTGGATGATGAAGCCCAAATTACTGTTGGCTAGTCCCCCGCGAACACAAAAACATTGTACTGTACGCAACTCCGAATGATACTGTGCGGCAGCGTGGCAATAGGGACTGCTGTTGACATTTTTTCGTAATCTCATGTGCATCATAATGATCATTATGTCATATTTCTATCGATCAATAAAGATTTGAAATTGTTTGATTAATTAAAAATGTGATTTGAGTGCATGGATATGCACAGGACGGCATTTTCGAGCGATTCGCAGGGTGTCGAGGAAAGACTAGCCGCAAGAATGTTAGGCTACTCCTCGCCGTGGGTCCCCATTGCACTCTCTTGCAGATTGCTTAAGTGCGCTGCAAGCCGGGAGGGGCAGGCACAGTGCATCCCTCCCTTACTGTACCGAGCTGAAAGGGATGTGTTGTGCATTTCTGCCGCTGGCTGGGATACAGCAATTGAGCGGACAGGTTCTATTGCTGCAAGGAGGGATACTTACAAGCCCGGGAACGGGTGCAAAAAGGCTTCTTTTTTCTCAGCCTGGAGAGCAGCACGCTTCACCTTCTTGGTTTCATCGCAAGCCAAAGAAATCGACTCAAATTTCGTTAACCTTCCGTGTGCTTTCACACGTGGAAAACCAACCGGTGAACCAGTGGTCAGTAAGAAGACCTTAACTCCAATTTGAGTCATTGGAAATTCTTATCCTTGGATTCTAAATAATTAAACTCTCTACCGTTTTGCTGAATTGTTACAGTTCAGCGTCTGTCAGAATTTCGTTGATTTTTTGGTGGTGGTTGGGGGGCTTAAGAAAAAGTTGCTCACCGAAAAGAAGCGACGCAGGAAACAAAGACTGGCCGTGCCCGATTCCCGAACGATGGTGAGTTCCTACTCTACCTAGCGCGCGTACTGGCTCACTTGGTTCTCTCCCTTCGTGAGCCAAGCAAATATCATGGTCCGTACGGGTCTGAATGGAAGAAAAATACACACTAACGCTCAGAAATATTTTCTACTTTGAATTTAGAGAGATTAGATTCATTAATAACCCGAAATGACGTCCTTAAACCAGTGAATGCATGCTACGCCATTGGGTGTCCGAACCTGCCCGGAAGCTAAGTCCGTGTTTATTAAGAAATATCTGACCATAAGAGAAAGTTTTACAAAAATTATACATTCTTGGAATGTTTTCATATTCGCGGAGGATTCATTCCTTCGGCAGTGTCCGATTCCAGCAATGGTCTCTAGTTCGGAGAGTTGGAACGCACCATCGCGCCCGGCCGCGTCTGCGTACAAATCGCCGACTCCGTGGGGGAAGGGGGAGGGGGAGAGATCTACTGCGAACGCCAGGAACGAAGTTCGTCAGTGCCGCCAGGCGTTCGCGAAGAGCAACACATACTCGTTGATAAACTCGGTCGAAAAGCTATTTTGTGAGTCCGACATCTACCGGGCGACGTGAAATGTCACTTCGTGTTACGAGTAATGGTCGCCAGGTGTCGCTCGGTGAAAATGTGTGTTTTGCAATCTCGTGATTGCTTTGCCCTTGACCGCCGATTTGCACGGAAAACCTGTTCTGCGACTCTCTCGAAGAAATTCTGCGGTCGGGGATTTGCACGCTTTCTGAGCACTTTGAAGGTTGCGCTCAGTGACGAAGATGGAGCGTGTCCCTGCACAATCGAAGGTCAGTCAGTTTTCACGAGGATCGCGCACTTTTGCGAAGAATTTATCCACGATTTGAGTATCAGCGTTAATCACATCGGCGGTGTTAATCAGTGAGAACGGGTGATTAATCCACTTTCCCCGCGCATCTGTTTCGTTGGTCAGAACTTCATTCGGCACCTTCGCGACAAGTCGATCCAACGTGGCGGCGCCCTTGTCGGGCTCAGTTCTTCGCGAGCCGAATCGCGGAGGGAGTTGAGCTCGCTGTGTATTTTCCCCTATGGCTTCGTTGAGATCCGCTGGTTCAAATTGGTATTTAACGAAAGAACAGCTGGAGAATACACCTAGCCGTCTAAGTGGCATTGAACGTGAAAAGGAACTCAGTTACAGGCAGCAGGCTGCGAATTTTATACAAGATGTGGGTCAACGTTTGCGATGGTGAGTAATGCATCCCGCAGCTTTTCTGTGCGTTTAGCTTATTAAACTTCTTATTACAGCAATCAACTCTGCATCAACACCGCGATTGTTTATATGCATCGGTTTTATATGCATCATTCTTTCACCCGGTTTCATCGGAATAAGATCGCGTTGACAGCGATATATCTTGCTGCGAAAGTAGAAGAACAGCCGCGAAAGTTGGAGCACGTAATTCAGGTTTCGTATATGTGTTGGTTTAATGAACGTGGTGCTGGTGCACCGAAAATAGAGCCAGGTACAGAGCTCTATAATGACATATCTCAAGAGTTGGTCCTCTTGGAAAACATCATGCTTCAAACTCTTGGGTTCGAAGTCGCCATAGATCATCCCCACAAGTTTGTCGTGAAAGGTTGCCAACTTATCCGAGGTTGGTAACAGGACTCATGGGATCGGTTTGAGGCATTTACTATCTTCTTTTTTCCAGCGAGCAAGTCAATGGCGAAAACGTCTTATTTCCTTGCAACGAACAGCTTGCACATGTCCACGTTTTGTCTGCAATACAAACCTGCTCTGGTTGCTTGTATGTGCATCCAGTTAGCCTGTAAATGGGACAATTGGACGGTGAGAAATTCCGTAAAATGTGTGGTTTAATCTGAGTGACAATGGTGGTGTCTGCGAATGAAAGATTCCAATATCTGCGGAGGGAAAGCCGTGGTATAAGTACATCGAGGAGTCTGTGACCGAAGCAGAAGTCGAGGCGATGGTCAAGGAGTTCCTCAATATCATGGATAAGGTCCCTTCGAAGTTGAAGAAGAAGGTCATGGCCTTGATGAACCCGCGATCGGAAAGCGATCGTAACGAAACTTTCGCGATGTCGGACGATTTGGATGACCCGCAGCAGATGATGCCAGTACGTCATGCACCCCAGAATGTCTCAGGGTCTTCACATCGGTGAGTGCTGTAGTAGTTTCTTTTCTTGAAGCGATCGGAATGTTGATTGCTAGCGTGGTGATTAAAAGCCTTTTATCACCTAAAAAGAAAGAACGTGTAGGAGAACCTTGTTTTCATGCAGTTGAAGTGTGCTCTTCGGAACTACGTCGCTTTATTTGATGATCCGAACGCAACCGAAGTAGATTTGTCAAGGAGAAGTTACTGAGCTGGAATTTCTTTTCTAGTTCCTGACCAACGTTAAATTTGAACCCTTCATCTTGTTAGAACTACATGTACACTACTGTACGCTGCTCCCTCATTTTGGGTCATCATTCGAGAGAAATAAATCTCCTCCTTAATTCGTACGTTAACGGAGAAACGCTGCATTTTCAGTTCCAACTTCAATTTCCTGCAAATATCTATCGTGTAAAGCGCTGATCAGTAATCTCGACTGTAGGCTAAAGCAGTGTTCGTAAACGGCGAGTTTCGAAGTCTTATGGTTGAAGTAGTACTAATATTACTGCGTTTACTGTAAATTTTCCCTCTTGAAGTTCAAGCTGGCATTTTTTGTGAAACAGGAGTGGGTGGAGGATATTCACAATGATGCGATGAGTTCAATTGCAGAATGGTGATTAAACGGTTTCTAATAAATTGTCATGGGTGGATTTTTGTTGCAGACCGATGCCACCGAGTAACTCAACCTCCTCTCAACGCAACCCGGACGCGAGAATGAAGCCTGAGGCCCATCGACCAACATCTCACGTCCCAGGCGTAGAGAGTGAGTGTCGTTCCGTTTCATCCCTGAGTGTGCGTAACCGTGCATTGAGATTGGAGAGTGCAGAAATCGTGTTGTGTCCTACCCAGTATCTGACACCCGACCGATTTCGTGTAAGATCAACGTTTGACACTCGCGGTGTCCTCAGCATCTGGAACAGATTTCGCCCCGGAGCTGTGTCCTCGGCGGATTTCTTGTCTGTCGTGTCGAATACATTGAACGGTGCTATCCAATTTTCCGTGTTCTTTTCCCAGCTTCTTAATCTCGCGTTACTGCGCGTTTCGTTCGACTCACGTTTCTTCGGGAACCTCAATTCGTTAGCGAGTTTGCTTACGTGTGAGTATTCGCTACTCTTTTGAGACTGGGTATTTCAGACAAAATTGTGCGACACCATGGCTGTGCACAAGCAATCGAGAGCTTTCTCCTCAATTGGACGGTTGTTACACGGAAATAGAAACAGTTATGGGATGTTCCAGAGCATGCATCGTTTGAATTTATTCGAATGACATCGCTTTCAGTGTGCCGTGCACAGCTTCTCGGAATCACGCGGAATCTCAGTTCAAAGATTTCGATAAGGTTCTTGTTCAATAGCAACTAAGTTGTTTCAAGATTGATCTCATTTGATTCGTAGTACGTGTTTCGGACGTTATCCTCTTGTTAGATTGATAACATTGTACTGTATGTCATGCGTAGTCTAGTTCCGTTAAGTTCATGTTTTCCGTTGATATTCGCTTAAAGATGTGAACATTCTTTTACATTGTTTTGGTAAAGAATGAGGTTTCGGCGATGAAGAGTAAATCGTTACTGGATCATGTACTTGTGAAATGTTTACTGTGATAATATATTTTAGGAACTTCGTGCGAGGGATATAATGCTTTGTATTTATTGCTTCATATACCTGCTTATCACTGCTTCGTTTTGTAGTATTCAGCATTCCCGGACGTATTGTCAGGGAATTCTATGGAGATGCGTATTTTCAGAATATCTACTGAATTTTGCCAAATATCGTGTGAACTAGAAACTATATGTTGTATCTGACATCAAATTCTCGCTTTGTTTCGTGGAAATGTTCAAGAATCGTGGCTGTGCGGAATTTTCACGCATATTCGTGTGATAGCGTCTACTTTTTCGTTTTTTTTTTTTTTTTTTTTTTTTTTTTTTTTTTAGTTTATTGGTGTGATAGCGTCTACTTTTTCGTTTTTTTTTTTTTTTGGTGAGGAAAGTTACGCACACGGAACTAATATTGAGCATTTTCAGATCTTAATTTTTTGTCGCCTTGAATCTATGAACAACCCGGTATGGAAATTTTCTCTGCCCCTGCCTTAATTTTTCTACACTTAATGGCCATGGGTTGGATTGGCTCGAATGAGGTGGAAGTGAAACATGCTTCTTGTGGATTTTGAAGGGGTACATGGACATGGGTGTATTTTACAACTAGCGGAAGTTGAAGATGGGAGCGATCGTGGGTTGACGTTAATTCAGTTTTCCTGCGACCGACGTTAGTTTCGTATGTCCCTCGGTTTCCTCGGATATGTTTTCAGGCTAATGATGTAATAAATCTTTTGTCCAGCTGTCCGATGTTGAAGTGGTGAGCCTTCGATTTTCGCGCTGTGGTTCCCGGTGCAGTCGGCGATGAATTATGAGTTGCCCATTTTTTCTTCATGATAAAGCGCGAATGCATTACCTCGAACAACTTGGAAATAGCATTCCATTGCGATGATTTTTTCATTTTGGCAGGAAAGATGATCGTGGTTTGGAAGTCCTGCTTGACTAGCTCCGTGAGCCATTGCTTTACGTTTATTTCAAGAAACCTTCAGCCCTTCACCAGGGAAGGATTGCGCTTTTATATCATAACAAGGCTGATCCAGTGTAGCTTTATATGAACCATAGACGTTCTTTAGTTTAGTTGTTAGCGCTTGAATATGATGTAGATTCTCCTCGAATCCCTGGGACACTAACTAAAATGTGGAATAGAGTCTGGATGGCGGAAGAGAGCTACAGGAAGTCGGAGTTGCTATTTAAACTGTGAGGTTCATTTCATTCAAGATCCTTGAAATGCGTGCTTGCAGTACTCCTGGGCACCTCACGATCTTCCGCTTTTAATCATGTTTTGCGGCCATTTCAATGCCGAGGCATTCTACGTGGATGTCAATTCATAATGCACTTATGCGTATACTTTGTAGGGAACACTAGCAACGATTGATGACAGTTTCATCCTACATCTTTTGAGAATGTGTGTCTTCGTTTCTAAGTTCGGATTCGTGGGGGTTGTTTTTCACTATGCAAGTTTGTTCCGGAAATTAATTGAAAAAATTGTATCGATTGCACAAACCGTGAGACAAAATCCCGGGATTACGTTATTCTGAGTTCAACAATTCGGGAGAGTGATTCGTTGGCCTTTCGGAACTTACGTCATATCAACGATGCGTACATTATTCATGTGGATTCATTCGTCGTGGATTTATTCATTGTCAAGTGTTCAATTTCCAGAAAGACATATGGCAATTTCTAGAATGGACATTTCATGAGTGTCCCTAGGACACTACTTTCGATGATATCGGTGGTGATTTTATGGGTCGACGTCGGGCTTTTTTCTTTCCTTCTGGAAACGATTTATGGGTTGATGGTTATTTCTTATCTTGACAAGGATCCGGTATCAGAGCATCAAGACGTGTATCGAGATTATTTCCGTTGTCTCAGAAGTTGAATTAATTTCGTGCCGAAATTATAGATATTGAGAACTGCGGTATTGTTTCCGGTTCTTTTTCGTTACCTAGAGACGTGTTACTACAAGAATCAACTCGAGAATTTGCCTTCCTAGGTTCGTTTTATTCAGGAAGTAATGTCAGAGCACCTTCATAATGCTGATTCGATTTTGGTACCTTGAGACGGTTATAACAACTTTCTTGTGATTTCTGTGTTTAAAAGATTTCGTCGATCGAGGTATAGCGATTTATGTATTGAACAGAATTTTCATATTTGTGTCTGTTATTCGTTTTCTGGGGTTCACGTTGATTCAACTCTTATGTTTCCATTACGAAGGAGGTTCATGACTAGTATGACAGTTCACTCTGGCTGTAATTTAAGAACTGTTCAAACCTTTCTCTTGTCAAAAATACTGTTTTCTAATGCAGCGGGCATAGAGCATGAAAAAATAACGGGAATACGACGTGTCTGTCGTATTCCCGTTATTTTTTCATTCAAGCCTTGTTTTGTTGTAGGAGTGATTCATATTTCCACGAAAATCACTCAGTTTCCAATTTTATTTGATTGGATATGGTTCGCTCAACCGTAGTACTTCATTTCACTGGTGGAAATTCAGTACTGTAAATTCAGGAAATGATTATTTAACTTCTGGGAGCCTCGTCCGTATCTTCAATTTATTTTCTATGTTTCCGTGTGCGTTGCAACGATATTGCCGAGATTCAGATGGTTGAAGGATGTGGGACTCTTTGATCTGAGTCCGTCGAGAAAATATTTCTGTGATGTTTTAATTTTATTTTTAGTTCATTATCGAAGTTGCTCGGGGAATCAAGGTTTTATTTTCATTTAAATGGCTTCGTTTTGGGTTTCGGCTGTGTTCCAAGTCATTTACTTTCCTTCTGGGGTCAACCTCGACATTTCCTTGGTCGGTGTTTCATTTGTTTTCAGTCGGGATTTTAGCCTTCTCATTTGTCGCGACCGAATTTCGATGGTTTCAGACGCATTGCGGCGATTTTCTTGTGGTCCCATTTGTTCTGAAGTTTTGAATCTTCTGAATTTCACGCACGAGGTTATCGAAATTCTTATTTCCTTCAATGAATAATTTTCCGAATTCCTCTCTTTGTTGATGCCCCACGTTAGTTGACCTGTTGCGATTGTGTTACGATGATATTCTAGTCATTCGAATTGCTCGTTGAATTTGCAGACAAGCGTCCTTCGCAGCCGCCGGGACACCCGTTGGCGTCTTCCCACATGCATCCGAAGCCAGTCGACACTTCAAACGCTGCTCGGATACCCAAGCCCGGCACCCAACCGCCCACAGCACCCAGCAGCAGTCACCCTCCGAACATGATGCTGAAACCGCCTCCCAATTCTGCCGCTGCTGCTGCAGTGCCCGTGAACCAGCCACATCAACGACCTCCGACCTCTTCCTCCTCCTCCTCTTCGTCGTCGTCGTCTTCTGCTGCTGCCATGCATCAGAAGCATCCGCACGGTGCTTCGTCGCAGTTCAATCGCCGCTCTCACGCTCCACCGCCTCAACAACCGCCACCTGGAGGACCCCCTGTAGCTGCTGCTGTTTCTGCTGCTGCCACGACTGTGGCGACGACAATGCCGCCTCGGAACGGTGCGCACGCGGTTCCCGCGACGCAACCGCCTCCTTCGCGTCTGCAACAGGATCTGAAGCGGCGTCCCGCATCTCCGCCATCAATATCCGACGTGGACGCTGCGAAGCGCATGAAAGTTGAAGCTGTTCCGCCGCAACAACAGGTGATCCCTCAGCCCGTGGTGTCACAACCACCTTCGCAGCCGCCTCCGCTGCCGCCCTTCGGTCTGAAGTCCCCGTCACCAGTGAAACCCCGTCCGATTCAACCCATCGTGTCGCCGATTGGATTTGGCTTTGGGTCGGACGACGAGACCAAACCCGAGCCGAAGCCGGAAGCTGCCCCTACTCCGAACGGAAACCCGGAACATCACCAGAAGAAACATAAGAAGGAGAAGAAGAAGCACAAGGAGAAGCATAAGAAGAAGGACAAGAAGAAGAAGAAAAAGAAGGAGCGGGATCGCGAGAAGGAGGAAAGGAAGCGTGAGAAATTATTGGCTGCTGGATTAGCGAGTCGATCTTCGGAGGATTCATCCAGTGGCGGCGAAGAGGATGAAGAACCTGGCCCGTCGTTAGTTAATTTTCCGCCGAAACCCATCAAGCTCAAGATCCCGAAAGAAAGGCTTTCAGAATCAAACACTCCGAGCTCCTCCCCGTTGCGTATGAAGATTCCTGTACCCAAGGTAAGTTTTACAGCACTTGAAAGTGTTGATTTAAAAAAAAAAAAACATTGTGTTGAGCACTGTATAGTTCCAAAGCTGACGGCTTTTTCATAGCTTAGCGTAAGTTGGATCGCATCGAACGCAGAAATTTTCAGGTCAGGTGCTTAATGATCAGGATTCGTAATGGTTTTAATGAAGTTTTTGGAGTTTATCAGCGATGATAGAGCTGGTTTACGTTGAAGTCCGTGTTATTTATCCTGAATTGTTTCTAGTACAATAATTATATAATGGTCCGACTCACCACATCGAATCTTGAACAGTAAAATAACTATTGGTCGAAATCAGAAAGCGTCCTATTGATTGTTCTTTTGTATGATTCTTCGCTTAATCACTTCCGCTGATCCTGTCTATTTTTCTTTATTTGCAGACGACTCCGGGGAAATGACGAAGGTTCTGATTTAGGCATCACGAGAGAATTGTTTCTGTCTTGAATTATTTCGTTTGTGGCTGAAGAGTGTTTCCTGTGGAAGATCCGGTTGTTACCTATTTTCTTTCAGATCTTCGCCTCTCTTACAATCGTTTTTTCATCTTGAAAGAGAGTGACGATTAGGGGGTTTTTTACGCTGTCTGCGGAATTGTGGATGATCTTGTTATTAAAAAAATGAACGTTTCCGGCTGCCTTAATTAGTCGAATGAAGCAGGAGAGACGAACGTTGTTCTGGAGCTGTGATCAAGTTGATTATTGCTTGTCTGCGTGCATATATGAGTTGGCTCAATGTTCCACGCAACTCTATTGTTGTTGCGCTAAAAGTCTCAGGATTTTTTTCCTTTTTTCGATCGTAAGGGTTTTTAGGATGCCTGATTTTTTTTTTTGAGGGGGTGTTGGCGTGTGTTGCGATGAATTGTACGAGACGACCGCTGGACTTAAATGCAGGTTTGTCTGTTGTTGAAAACGATTTTTTGTGCGTCCTTACTTTCACGGTTGAACGTATGGCTGTTACAAAAGAGGACTTCTTATGCGTTGCAGATGCTTTCGAAAGTGTAATTAACTCGTGTTTCTCTTGTAAAATTTGAGCGGACTGCAAAATTGAAGACGAATCACCACTGTTGTCTTGAGGCCCTTTTCTTGGTGAGTCTTCTTAATTTTGTTGTTTGTAATCTCAAATAGTCGTGGGTGTTGGTTATCGTGGGAAAACCCGATCGTGTCGCTGTTTAAAAAAAAAAACACCTTATTTGTCCACGAAGGCAGAAAGTCGTATCCTTTCAAGCTTGAAATTCTCGTGCATTTTTGTTTTTTTGTGGCTTGTAGAATGATTCCTATAAAAATAGCCGTTCCAAGTAAACGCAAGACCTCTATTCAATTGTCCATGAATATAAATATTGGAAAATTCAATTCGGGATTCCTCATCAACCCTGTCTGTAATCTATTGGCATTCGTTCAGTGAATATTGAGTGTTCGTTACAGTACTCTGTTGTACTTCATATGTAGTAACTTTCGTTCATCATTTGCATCATCAGATTTATGGATTTGATTTTGTGAAATGTTTTCAAAACGACGGAAATTCTCTGGAGTACCGTGGCGTAGAACTCGAACGATCTTTCCCCATTTCTACAAAAAGGACTCTGCCTTTGAAGCCAGATATATTCAAGTACTATAGTGATTTGTGATCCATCATATCCGTTGAATATTATGAAGCCTACTTATAAATTCCATTCCAGGAAAAGTCAGTCGTATCTTTGGAATACAGTACTGTACGCAGACAGCTGGCACTTGGCCCAAGTGAAACCCGAATTGTCCTTTCAAATAACTGCTACTGTATATGAGATGAACTCATTTTTGTCTCTCTGTTCATCTGTTCTGTCCAGCACAATCAACCGGTCTTGTTTGTGCTGGTTTTTCTGATATCCTTTTAGAGTATCTGGAATATACTTGAAGTACACAGTAGTCCAAGCATAGAACTCTATTGGAATAAGGAATTTAAAGGTGACTTTCACATTGATGAAAATAAAATGGGCTTTTAGGGTCTGCTCTCTTTGGCGAGGAATAGTTTAGGGATGAGAAGGATATCTGTTTTTACATTTTCAGTGAGAAGATATTATTGCAAGATGTAATGGAGAGTACAGTATTGTGAATGAAGTGTGTTGACCAGAAATAAGGACTGTGTTCCTTTATTTCTCAACTCACAGTCCTGTAAGAGAAAGGACAACAATTTGAAATTTTGGGAATACAACAGCAGTTGAAATTATCTGATGAAAAATAAAAGATTTCTCTCCTAGTCATGCAATGGACAAAGTCTCACTTGCAGAAAGAAATACAGTAATTCAATTTTTTCATTCTGAGAAACATTTCTTCAAGCCTCCCTTCCTAATTTTTAAAGACATTCGAATGTATTATTGGTTCTTAATTTTAAAAAAGCATAAACTTTTTTGAGTCTGCAAACATTTCATGAAAATTGGCTGGTGCCAGAAAATTGTATGAAAATTTCCTGGTCTGTGGGCCCAAAAAGGTTGGCAAACACTGTACCAGAGGACATTGAGCATGTAACCAGTATCAAACATCAGACTTGAAATTTTTTTATAGGATGTTGAACGTGGTGCCCAGGTGTGGTGGGGCACTCTCAGCTTGTACAGTACTGAACATAATTTGGTGTTAAAAACTTAGAATATCCACTTTAGCAATGGGTATTCATTTCAGTTCTTCCCTAAAGATATACTGTACCTGCCTTTGCATTGACAACAAGTTAAGAGAAAAGTAAGGTTTCTTCTCATAGTTTTCCCGCATCTAATACACTGAATTGCTGATTTATATTTGAAGCATAGCAGCGCGCGAGCGTAATTCTCTACTGCCCGTATTTAGTGTGTAAATTTGAGATGACGTCATGACGTAACCTCGAATTTTGAATGTTTTTGCGAGGTCCCGTGAAGTTTGACTTGGAGAGGTTTGACTGTACTATACTTTGTGTGAGAAGAGAGAAGTTTGTAGAGTCTAATCTTTTTTTTTTTTCATTCACAAAGGTTAGACGCAGTCAGCCATGTCTGATAGAAAGGCGGAATTGGAGCGCAAGAAGGCCAAGTTGGCTGCCTTGCGCGAGGAGAAAGAACGACGACGAAAAGAGAAGGAACAACGCGAGGTTGGTATTTTTTTTTAGCTCAATAAATTTAAATATTGTTCATCTTCTTCAATTATTATTTTTTAATTAATGAAGGTGGAAGAAGCTGCGATTCGTGCCATTCGTGGAACCGGCGGGGAAGTCGGCGATGTGCAAACCGAAGTGAATAGAGTCCTGTCGGAAGTGGGGATCCTCCCGGTTGATGAGGTTGTAGGAAAAATTGCGTCGCTTGCGCCGCCCTTGAGCGAAGTGGGCGGGCAAGGCAATGTTGCTGGCTTTGCTGGGGATACGGGTCAATCGAAACCGTTAGTTGTCGCACGTTATTCGAAAAATGCATTTTTTTTGGCAGTCTTGATTCTCACAATGTATTTTTTTAATGGAATTCTAGACGGAAGAAAGTGAACTTGTCCGTGGCGAACGTGCTTGTGGAGAACATTCCCCCGAAGGAACAAGTCATCTATGATAAGGAGACTCAAACTGCCGGATCTGCTGGACCTACTAGTTGTAAGTTTATGGCGTGGAGATCATTGTCTGCGTCGTCATGCAATACTGTGGATCCCCGCATAACGAAATTACCGTATTTACTTGAGTACCACGCGCATTTTCTTTCTTTTCTCAAAATTGAGAGCAAAAAAAGGGGTACGCATCATAGGTAGGTATACAGTAAATTCACAAATTTGAAAGGCAAGAAGAAGCAAAAGCCTTTCCTCATTTTCTTATTTTCCTCCATTTTTGGAGAAATCAAGAAGTTTCGGTAAAAGAAAACTTTTTCAAAGTTGAGCGATTTTTTGATAAAAGGAGTCATTTTCTACGCATTAAAAATTTCATTGTTCGAATTTTCATTATGCTGGGATGCACTGTGATAAAAATAACGAATAGCGATTTTCTAAAGGCTTAAATTTTTTTCAATTGTCCCCTGAACAAATTTGAGCCATCCTTTCTGGACTGTACTGTCGTATATGTTTTGGGAATCAAATTTTCTTGACGAATTACGATTATTACATGAACCCTCTAATCACGTGTTTTTGTTTGTTGTAACGCATATGTATTTTTTTCTCTCGAAAATTCAAGGTAAAACTCCTATCGTTATTCGAAGTTGGGTGATTTCGGTTTACTTTTGGTCAGTAAATTGTAGAGTGCTTTTCAGTTTTGGTATGTGTGTGATGTAGGTGACACCTGCCTTAGATTATAGATTCGTTTCTTGAGTGTATACGTTGAGAGAACCAAATGAGTTGAGTATCTTAAAAGGTATAGCAATTCTTGCGGGCTTGCAAATTTACAGTATCAACGACCATATACAGTATTTTCGAAAACCAGATCAAAGTTTGATATTCCTTCATGGTTCAGTGAGCAGTAAAAAGTGAAAACTGTTCGATATCTCCAAGATTTAAAAAATAACGTAGTATAATTAAATCACTGTTTTTTTGTTTGTTAAGAAAATTATGCGTATTCGTTACAAATTTTTAGTTTCCGCGTTTTTTTTTCATGCCGCAAAGATTACGAGGATGTTTGGTGTAAATCTTCTACAAAAGGTGAATTAATAGATAAAAATAACGAATAGCGATTTTCTAAAGGCTTAAATTTTTTTCAATTGTCCCCTGAACAAATTTGAGCCATCCTTTCTGGACTGTACTGTCGTATATGTTTTGGGAATCAAATTTTCTTGACGACTTACGAGTATTACATGAACCCTCTAATCACGTGTTTTTGTTTGTTGTAACGCATATGTATTTTTTTCTCTCGAAAATTTAAGGTAAAACTCCTATCGTTATTCGAAGTTGGGTGATTTCGGTTTACTTTTGGTCAGGAAATTGTAGAGTGCTTTTCAGTTTTGGTATGTGTGTGATGTAGGTGACACCTGCCTTAGATTCTCGATTCGATTTCTTGAGTGTACACGTTGAGAGAACCAAATGAGTTGAGTATCTTAAAAGGTACAGTATAGACTTTTTTGCGGGATTGCAAATTTACAGTTTTAACGACCACATACAGTATTTTCGAAAACCAGATCAAAGTTTGATATTCCTTCATGGTTCAGTGAGCAGTAAAAAGTGAAAACTGTTCGATATCTCCAAGATTTATAAAGTAACGTAGTATAATTAAATATGACAAAAAAACAAACAATTCTTTTAATACGCATAAGCAATGTTTAAAAATCAAAGGCGCAAAAAAAAAGTACGGCGTTTCTAATGCTCCTACAAACCACATTTAGAAGATGTTTTCCACTTAATTACGTGTGTACGAGTTTCGACTTCTAGTCGTTGTTTTAAAATGCTTTCTGCTTTTCATACGTACTTTCTTACCTGCCATCTTTCGTGTGTCAAAACTCGTCGCTTTGCAGCCCATGGCCTGGATTACTACGGTGAGTTCCAATTCTATCTTCTTTCGACTGTCCTCTGCTTCCTTTCTTTTTCTTGGTGAGCATGAGGAAGAAAAGTGTTTTTTTTTCCTGTGGAATGAGAAGGGTAAAATTGATTGTTCGTTATGTTTTTTCCCCGATTTTTTTTCCGTGTTTGTTTCCGCTCTCACTCACGCGTTGTGTGTTGGCTGGGTTCTTCCTCGGATTAAACGGATATAGACGATATCCATCAGACAGCGTTGGAGTGGGACGATGAGTTCGAAGGTCCACTCCTCGAGTCCTTGACCTGACATGAAAGAAAAAGCAGCGGAATAAACCCTATGACGGCATTACGAAAACGCTTAGAAATTTTCTCTCCGTAGAGACCCTGACAACCTTGCTGCTTAAAAAAACATTATTTTGAGGCTATGTGCCAAAATATTTGTTTCGGTGTTGTGCAATAATTTTGTGGATTTATTTCTCTCGTCTGGGTTAAACTTTTTTTGTTTTGTGCTCTGGAATGAGCCAGGATTTATAAGTGAAACCGTATATTTCGAAATAAAATCTGAAGAATCCGTATACCGCAGTGCTGTCCAACTCAGACGTGGCCAAGGGCCTGGCCAAATTGCAGAGGTGGAGAGTCCTCGTGGGCCACAGTACACGATAACAATTTTGCTTTTTCTAATTCCCCCCTTTTAAATGATAAGATTCAATTTTAATTGAGGTCTGTGAATTGAATCCCAAGCATATCCTTGTAGAATTTTTAAAGGATGAAGCAACATTTCGAAATTTTAAAATCATCTTTCTGTATGTATTTTGAATAGTGGCAGCTGCTGCCTTGAAAATTATAGGGAAGAGACTTCGAGATGAATGAGTCCCTGCGGGCCATATGTTGGGCAGCACTGATATCCAGTACCAGGTACATTAAACCTTTCGGAATTCGTGAATGCACGCGTACGTTTTCCTCGTCAAATTCTGGGAAACGTTTTCGTGAAAGTCGTGAAGCTTTTGCGGGACTCCGAATCCAGATGCGTAGGTTTTTCTTACCGTTTTGGGAATATTTAACCAAAAAGATATGTACACTATATCGAATTGAGTTTGCCGGGTAATTTTTGGTCCTGTAACGGTTTTTGTGTGAGGATTTTAAAACGCTTTGCTGGAAATGGCTGGAATTTCCAACTCATGAACTCACTCCAATATGCGGTGTAACCTCACTTACCAAATTCATTTGATTGTACGATAACATCGAAGAAAATCGTCCTATTGTCACTTCTGAAGATGGAATATGTACTCAACCAGTCATTGCGAATTTAATTTCTAATAAAAATCGACTTAATATCGGGGAAAGTTCGTGGATCGAGTTGAATTGAATACTGTACATTGGTTTCTTCTGGTGATGAACTCCGTATATTCCGGAGGCAGTTCATTGCTAGAAAATCCACTGATAATTTTACTGTACTACTAAATAAAAATGACTTTTTACCTGTTTTCAAAAAGAAAAAGAAGTGGGTAACTGAAGGCTGTGCGGAATGTCGACCGCCTCTACCCCTTAAAAGATACCTTTGAAAAATTCCTTCGTGATCAATAAATTACCAAATCGAAACGTGGTTCAAATATACGCCAGAAAATTTATCGTGGAGAGAATTTCGTAGCAGAACACCAGTAAAAAATGGGTTCAGAACCCTGTTTGGACCAAAAGCAAATCGTTTATGGTGAGAAAACCGCGAATCCTGTTGCTCTTTCAAAAAAAATTGAGGCAAGTACATTTTGAAAAAAAAAGAAGTGCGAACTCCTACTTCAGGGCCAAAAATTTAGATCAAGTGAACATTTCTCTGGTATGTTGCTAAGGGAAACCCGACTTTAGTACTACAGTATCTCACTTAGTGCCACGAAAGCGCGTGAGGCACGCGATTAATGAATATGGATGACAATTGAAATAACGACACTAAATAGTCGAAAATTGTGTTCAAACCGTTCCCTTCCTTTCATGAAAATTGTTCGTCTTTAAAGACCTTTTACGGACGTACTGGGTCTCAAATAAAGTCAGCTTAGTTTTTAAACAAATTAAAACTTAGCAGCAACGTTGTAAAGGCCTGACCGGCCCGGCAGAAGTCGAACACCGACGAAATTTTTTTGCTTCCCCCTCTATCATATTTTATTTTGCTATGAGGTTGCATGTGTGGGCTAGTCGTTGTGGCAGTTTTGAATCATAAAAAAATAATGAAAAAAACTTGGACCCGGGGGAAGTGCTGTTGCAACTAACACCCAACCAGAAGCAACCACGCTGGATGGCCTGGCCCGGAAGCAGAGAAGCAAATACAATTTTGTTCTCACTTCTTTTCCGCTTTCTTTTCAGTTATCCATCCCCTGTTCGCTTATTGCTCTAACATGATTTCCCCCGTTTTTATTTTTATCATCTCCATGCCGGAAGAATCCGAGGAAGAACCCTGTGCTCCGACGAATAAGTTGTGAATGGTTGGGTGCTGGTTGTGGTTTCTCGCACTGTTTTGTTGTTTTCAATATCTCGGCAGCCACTCTTTTGGTTTCTGGCACTTGGTTTCTTATTTTTGCACAATCAGTGTGACATGATCTTGCAAAAAAAAAATGCTTCATTGGCTCTTGCACGGATATCGCAGACAACTGCATACTACGGTACCCTCCGCTACCTCTTCCGCTCCTACTGTCAAAGCCCGGCGTAATACTGTGTGGAGGCCATAGTATGTTCTTTGAGAACGGTGGGCCCCACAACGTGGGCCCTTACGGGGATGTCCGTGCTGTGAAACCAGCAATCACTGAGCAAGAAGCTGGAGACGATTCTGCTGAAGCTAATGAAGAAGCTAATAAAAAGAGTGAGTCAGCCCCCCCCCTTCTTACTGATTTTTTTATGATGTTAGAGACTATTTTTTTGCCGCATCCATACAATGAAATGAATCACTCTTTTCAAAAGAAACGATTCGACCTTTCACAACAGCAGATTTTTACAAGGCCGTAATGTTTTTTTTTTCTTCTTTGGAATTGTTTATTATTCCAACTGAAGAATCCCTTATGATGGTTCTGCAGAAAAATTGAAGGTTTCTCATATTCATGGACATGGTGTTCCTAAGGTAGGAGTTTTTCAGGGAATTCTCAAAAATGCTCTCAAGGTGAAGGAGACCCCTTTCAAAGAGGAACCATTTGATTACAGGAGAGATTGTGCATTACATCACGTTCTGCAATCTGGCTTTGGCAGAAAAAATCCAAGGATCTGATGGTGCGCGAAGTATGTAGTGCAGAAATTTGTTGTGGAGAGGATTCTGTTGTATGCATGTCCCATAATAACCGTATGGGCCCACAACAAAATGTGTCATACAGATAATATTGTAGTGGACAAAATCATTGTAGAGAGAGTCCATGTCTATTAAGAGAAGTAAAACTTGCATCTGACATAGTGAGGTTTGAAGTTTGTTGTCCTAGACCAGTGTTCCCCAACCCATGGTCCACAGACTGACATCAGTCTGGAGTAGTTTTTTGCCAGTCTGTGGGAAGTTTTCAGCATAATAAATTCATCACAATTTGGGATGAAGTTAGTTATCTTTGCCTAAAATTGACCTTTCTCCTAATAACGCTGGACAAATTTTCACCTGCTGAAATGTACAGTGCCTCTTTTCATACTGAGAAACCTTTCTAATTGTTTGATGATATTCTTAACTGAATTTTTCTTGTAAATGCCTGGCTAATAACATTTGAGCAAAACTTCAGCAAGTTTTCAAAAGTTATATGAAACTTTGCTGGTCCACAGACATTTTTTTGGGAATCTGCAGGTCCACAAGGTGAGGAGCTCAGGAACTGGACTGTACTTTCTTTTTCGTCGCCTTATTTGGGATACTGCCGTAATGCTTTTGCGAATCTTTAAAAGAGAGGCATCTCTGGGACTGTTGGAACGACGAATTTTTTTTTCATTATTTTTGAGGCTATGTGCCAAAATATTTGTTTCGGTGTTGTGCAATAATTTGGTGGATTTATTTCTCTCGGCTGGGTTGAACCTTTTTTGTTTTGTGCTCTGGAATGAGCCAGGATTTATAAGTGAAACCGTAAATTTCGAAATCAAATCTGAAGAATCCGTATACCGCAGTGCTGTCCAACTCAGATGTGGCCAAGGGCCTGGCCAAATTCCTTAGGTGGAGAGTCCTCTTGGGCCACAGTAGGCGATACAAATTTTGATTTTTCAAATTTCCCCCTTGTAAATGAGAAGACTCAATTTTAATTCGGGGCTGTGCATTGAATCATAAGCATATCCTTATGCAATTTTTGGAGGATGGAGCAGCATTTTGAAATTTTAAATTCATCGGTTAGTATGCATTTTGAATCGTGGCAGCTGCTGCCTTGAAAATTATAGGGAATATACTTTGAGATGAATGAGGAGTCCCTTATGTTGGGCAGCACTGCTATACAAGGTACATAAAACCTTTTGGAATTCGTTAATGCACGCGTACGTTTTCCTCGTCAAATTCTGGGAAACGTTTTCGTGAAAGTCGTGAAGCTTTTGCGGGACTCCGAATCCAGATGCGTAGGTTTTTCTTACCGTTTTGGGAATACAGTATTTAACCAAAAATATATGTACACTATAACGAATTGAGTTTGCCGGGTAATTTTTGGTCCTGTAACGGTTTTTGTGTGAGGATTTTAAAACGCTTTGCTGGAAATGGCTGGAATTTCCAACTCATGAACTCACTCCAATATGCGGTGTAACCTCACTTACCAAATTCATTTGATTGTACGATAACATCGAAGAAAATCGTCCTATTGTCACTTCTGAAGATGGAATATGTACTCAACCAGTCATTGCGAATTTAATTTCTGATAAAAATCGACTTACTATCGGGGAAAGTTCGTGGATTGAGTTGAATTGCATACTGTACATTGGTTTCTTCTGGTGATGAACTCCGTATATTCCGGAGGCAGTTCATTGCCAGAAAATCCAATGATCATTTTACTGTACTACTAAATAAAAATGACTTTTTACCTGTTTTCAAAAAGAAAAAGAACTGGGTAACTGAAGGCTGTGCGGAATCTCGACCGCCTCTACCCCTTAAAAGATACCTTTGAAAAATTCCTTCGTGATCAATAAATTACCAAATCGAAACGTGGTTCAAATATACGCCAAAAAATTTATCGTGGAGAGAATTTCGTAGCGGAACACCAGTAAAAAGTAGGTTGAGAACCCTGTTTGGACCAGAAACAAATCGTTTATGCTGAGAAAACCGCGAATCCTGTTGCTCTTTCAAAAAAAAAATTGATGCAATTAAGTTTTGAAAAAAAAAAGAAATGTAAACTTCTGCTTTAGGGCCAAAAATTTCGATCAAATGAATATTTCTCTAGTATCGTGCTAAGGGAACCCCGACTTTAGTACTACAATATCTCACTTGGTGCCACGAAAGCGCGTGAGGCACGCGATTAATGAATATGGATGACAATTGAGATAGCGGCACTGAACAGTCGAAAATTGTGTTCAAAGCGTTCCCTTCCTTCCATGAAAATTGTTTCAGAAATTTCTGGAAAATGCCTGCATGACCCAGAGTTTATTTCAGTCGAATCAAAAATTTGTTTAATTTTGAATCGTCGTTGCAACATTTCCGGACTGGCCGGGCCGTCTTCAGCTTGTGGCTGCTTATGTTGACGTATGATGCCATGGGAGGCGATGGAGAAGGCGAGGATGACAGTTTCGGGCCGCATTATGACACACCTCCGGTATCATACAAGAAACTCTTGCCACCCGGGGTGTTGCACCCGGGAATGCCTGATGTCCGTGCTGTGAAACCAGCAATCACTGAACAAGAAGCTGGAGACGATTCTGCTGAAGCTAATGAAGAAGCTAATAAAAAGAGTGAGTCAGCCCCCCCTTCTTACTGATTTTTTATGATGTTAGAAACGATTTTTTGCCGCATCCATACAATGAAATGAATCACTCTTTTCAGAAGAAACACAACAGCAGATTTTTACAAGGCCATAATGTGTTTTTTTCTTCTTCGGAATTGTTTATTATTCCGACTGAAGAATCCCTTATGATGGTTCTGCAGAAAAATTAAGGATTTCTCATATTCATGGACATGATGTTCCTAAGGTATGAGTTTTTCAGGGAATTCTCAAAAATGCACTCAAGTTGAGGGAGACCCCTTTCAAAAGGTGAACTCTTATGATTACAGGAGAGGTTGTGCATTATATCACGTTCTGCAATTTGGCTTTGACAGAAAAAATCCAAGGATCTGATGGTGCGCAAAGTATGTAGTGCAGAAATTTGTTGTGGAGAGGATTCTGTTATATCCCATAACATGGAGAGATAACCCTATGGGCCCACAACAAAATGTGTTATACAGAGAATATTGTTGTAGACAAAATCATTGTAGAGAGTCCATGTCTATTAAGAGAAGTAAAACTTGCATCTGACATTGTGAGGTTTGATGTTTGTTGTCCTAGACCAGTTTTCCTCAACCTGTGGTCCACAGACTGGCATCAGTCCGCAGTAGTTTTTTGCCAGTCTGTGGGAAGTTTTCAGCATAACAAATTAATCAAAATTTGGGATCAAGTTAGTTATCTTCACCTAAAATTTTGGAAGGACTATGGCAGTTGAATTATCTCATGAAAACAAAAGTTGACTTTTCTCCTAATAACACTGGAAAAATTTTCACCTGCTGAAATGTATGGTACCTCTTTTCATTCTGAGAAACCTTTCTCCAAGTCCACCTTTCTAATTGTTTGATGACTAAGAATTGACTTAAAAAGAACATTTACGGACCGATTATTGTAAACTCGTTTTGAAGTCGTTCAAAAGTTTTCAATATACTTTGAAACGACCAGGTGTCTGTAAAAAAACCCTTAGACGTCCAGGTGAATTTTTTTTCCATTTGCTGGTCTGTAAGCCCAAAAAGGTTGAGGAAGGCTGTCCTAGACCTAACCAAATGAAATATTTGTCAAGTCAATAACTGTGAGTTGAGTGTGCCTTGAAACAATATTCTTCTTACAAACTGCTGGTTCTTTTCCAAGTATTGTACAACATAGTATAAACAACATTCACAGAGGAAAGTTTCAATTCCAGCCAACCAGCTAGACAGAGAGACAAATCTTCAAGTCTTCGAAGTACCGTAAAGTGTTGTCCTGATTTTAGCGAAGAAATCCTCAGGTAAGCAAGGACAGTGAGCCAAGTATTGTAAAAAACAATCTTTTTACATACCCTGGTATTCCAACAAATACAATACACGACAGGTTTGAAGTTCAAAGGACTGAGATACACAAACTAAAAGTCTTCCAAGTACAGTACAGTGTTGTCCTGATTTTAGCTGGAGAAATCCTCAGCTAAGAAAGGACTGTGAGCCAAGTGTTGTAAGGCAAGATCTTCATACTGTACATGCTTTGGTATTCCAACAAATACAATACACAACAAGTTCTAAGTCCAAAGGACTGAGATACACAAGCTACAAGTCTTCAAAGTAAAATTATACAGGGTAGCTATTTCTTACCTCACTGTTCGGACTTTGGAATGGTTCTGAAGAGTTCAATGGAAATGTTCAAATTTAATAGGAAGAGAGGAAATCAGGAAGAGGACACACCTATGCTCTGATTTCCTGACCCCAAGGTTGAACTACAAAATTACTGGACAAGATATGTGGGAAACAAGATATATAATGAAATATAATTGTATCTAACCTGGATGATACAGTACAATATTCTTCATACTGTATATTAAATAATGAAAATAATGCGACGTTTGAAGAAAAATAATAATATCGTCGGCCACACCAGTACTCGAATTTTCTCGCGTCATGGTAGGTTGTCAGTCTTGTGAAGATTACAATGTCAGACCATCGTGAGATCATAGAAATGTATTGACGCCTGAATGCCGTTCGACTTGTTCTGCGCCACTGAAGCCCTGTAGAAATTCTTTGAAACTGAAGAGAAACAAAGTCTGCAGTCATGCACTCAATTTATTCATTTTTTCTGACACTTCCACTCTTAAACCGTCAAGGAAAAGAGAAAGCTTCATATTTTTCATGAGCCTTAGTCCTTTTTTAGATAGTCACCCAAGGTTCAATCTGGTCTACGATAAAGTTTACACACACTTCCTTCTGCTCCTCCATATCAGTTCTTAACTAAATTATGCATTTATCTCCAGTCGATTTTTCGGGTTCCGATGTGAAAAAGTGTAAGACAATGGGATTTATTTTGTATATCATCTTTGAAGAACTAAGATATTCGCGATCGTTGATCGTGTTACTCGTAGACCCTTCAAATGATCATTACCCAGTTGTCAGCGATGTAAACGAGCCAACAACAAATCCATTGTAAGTTTCTATTCCCGGACAAACATGAAGCCATTGTGGAATACAGTATTCTGCTGTACAGTACTGTATTGTACTTGGTTGGAGATGAAGAGCACGAAGATTGAATGATTGTGAAGGGTCGAACTGCGACTGAGAATTTTAAAAAGATAAAAACAATATCTAATTGCGTACAGATTCAATTTGAAAAAATTATTCTCGATTTGTCTACTGCTCCAAAATTTGTGTTCGGTTTTTTTGTTGTTTTTAGATTATAAAAAACTTCCAAGATCAATCGCGCAAGTTCTACTGCGTAGATGTGACGCAGAACTGAAGATTGATGACGTGTAGTTCTTGGAACACTCTTATTACTTTGACAAGTTTTTGTGGTTTACCGGCCTTCAGGTGGAGCTTTTCAAGTGGCTGTCATTTATATCAGATAATTGTCGTAAATTTTGTTCAGTCATTCTGCTTTTGATGCCTGTATTTTCTCTCTCTCGGATACGGTAGCTAATTTCTCTGTGAAAGTAGCTATTAATTTGAATCAATGTCAAAATTCAATTTCGATCATTTTGAGTGATATATGCTGAATGGTGGTATTTTCTTTCTGCAGACAAAGAAATAAGTGATGAGGAGAAGAAAATGATAATGCTGAGCGACGATTTCCAGCGATTCTTCAACAAAACATCTAGATACATGGAACGGGCATTGGCCGAAGATGTAGACATTTTAATGGACTACACGGGGATCATGGAACGCGATGGTGAAGCGTAAGTCAAATGTCCAACTGTATAGTTCGTGGATTTGCAATCTCGAATTGAGCGCATTTGAATAAATGCAAATTAATTGCTCACGTGTTGTATTTTGCAGGGATGATCATTCCGGAATGCAGTTGTCATTGAATAGGAACTTCAATGATGACCGGTGGTGTCGTGGTCGGGTTATCACTGCAATGGATTGGTCTGCTCAGTTCCCCGAACTCCTTGTAGCGTCTTATTCTTCACGTGGTCCTGGTGTGGATATTGCAGGAGGTTCCGGACCCGGTGGAAATGACCCTGACGGTGTTGTGCTCGTTTGGAATACGAGGTTACTATTATTATTTTTATGATGATCAAATGATTTTCTCAAATTGACTTGGGTTGATTCTAAAATCTTGAGGGTGAAAAAAGTTGGTGTTCAAATTAGGTATTTACGTAGCTATTGGTTGCTTCAAAGAAAATTTAATGGAGCAGGGTGTGAGCTGCTGTGCAGAGAAACAGAGGAGTCGAGAATGTGTAATTTTCTGAAGTATGAAAATTGTATGATCTTGTTGCTGGTTTACATTTTGTGGTGTCTTTGGCAGTATGGTACTCTTCTTTTCATTGTTCAAGATCATGCCTTATTTTGGCTGTGTGCAGATTGAATCCTCCTTGACCAAGTAGGATTAGTGATCAAGGGGGGAGGGGAAAAAGGTGGGAATACTTGTTTGAAACAGATGGGCAACTTCTCTTCGGGGAAGTTTTGAACTCAATTGCATTGTTGTCATGGAAAGGTTCACTCATTTTTCAAGAGTTGTGAACCTTGAGCAATGATGCATCATTGGAATGCATTGTCCAGTGTTGAAAACATCTCTACATAGTCTCCATAAAGCTTGCCTCAGTTGAAGTGTCAGGTATTGAAACTTGATAGAGGCATGCCAGCAAAGGAACAACACAAGTTATGGTGAAGTTGGATTGTCTTGGAAGCGAAGGAAAATTTGCTGGTCTTCTCACCTTTGAAGTGCTTCCGTCCACTCCAACCAACAAGAATACTGTACATGCATTATTCCCCACCCTGAAGCTGTTTGTGTTCACCTTAGCTGCATGGCTCACTTGATTGGCATCAATCCATCTTGAGTTGCAAGTTTTTTCTATTCAATACTTCAACAGTTCCATTATCTTATTACCTGAATCTGGAGTGAATTTAGGAGGAGATGTACAGGTGATAGTGATGAACATGAGTTTGGTGAATCAAAAATTCATGATGAACCTTGTTGCTTGTGGAACGTAACATAGTCATTGACATCATCTCCTTGATACTTCCAGGTACAAGAGAACAACGCCAGAGTATGTCTTCCATTGTCAGTCTCCAGTTATGTCTGTTGCATTTGCCAAATTCCATCCAAACTTGATAATTGGTGGCACCTACTCTGGTCGTATTGTCTTGTGGGACAATCGCGTGAATAAAAGGACGCCTGTGCAGCGTTCTACTCTTTCTGCCGCTGCACACACGCACCCTGTTTATTGTCTGAGTGTGGTTGGGACACAACATGCTCATAACCTGGTGAGTTGATTGGAGTTGTCAGTTTTCTGAGTTTTATCAAGTAATGTTGAACCTTGCTAACTCAAACCTCCCAAATTTAATTTTTATAAATTACCTGTCTGAAATCTGAATTTTCTTAGAAACAATCCATTAAAAACCTACCTAACTCTAAGTTGTTCCCTTCCAAACCTCCCTAAGTTGAATTAACTGAGGCCTTCTGGCCATTCTTGACAAAGGAAAGAGAAAATTAATAAAAACAATTTTGATATGCTTTGAAGGGAAGTGGAAGACTAATTGAGCAAATAAACTCCTCCAAGCTCAGCATCCTGCCAACTCATTTAAGAAGCAATTCAAGGTCCAGAATATCACCATTTAAAATTTTTCTATGTCTCACAACAAAAATGTTTGGTTCGTTAATTCAAACCTCCACAACTCAAAACCTGTCTTAGTCAAATTTATTGTTGATCCCTGGAAATTTGTATTCTAGAGGTTTGATTGTGAAATTGTTTGCTGCAATTCAATTAAAACTTGAATGAGTTTTCATGTCTACTGATTTTGCATAACCCTGTGCTATTTTGAAATGCAACAGGTGAGCGTGAGTACAGATGGAAGAATGTGCTGCTGGGGTTCTCTGGATATGCTGGCACAAGCCCCACAGGAGATCCATGAGCTGCATCAGCCCCAAAGACAAGGGAAACCTGTTGCTGCGACAGCTTTGGCATTCCCAAGGTCAAGTTTGGGCGTTGGGATGGTTGGAGGGTGAGTTGTTGTTTCCGTTTGCATGGTACAGTTCTGTTCTTTTGGGCGTGTGTCTGATGGATAAGTTTCTGTTTTGTTATTCTCATTTTGAAAAAAATACTGAACATAAAATTTTGGCTGTTTCCCTATTTGATTTGAAGGTTTCTGGTGGGTGATGATTTGAAAAATGAGTGATCAGGATTGAACCATAGTTCTTGGGAAAGGGGCAGATGCAGGTGGAGTGGTATGCTCTTCCTGCGACATTCTTGTCTTGCGAGAATATTGTATGACAGTATTCTCTGTATGAAATGTAACATTTCTTTGACCCTTTGGGTTCTCACGCCATGTTATGAGGGTTTTCTGTGACAAAATTCTCTCTAAAACAATTTATTTCTGGTCCCTTGAATTTTGTTACTGATAGTCCACCTGTGTTGATCAAACACTTCAAGAGTAAAGCTGAGGTACTACAGTATTATTATGTCACCAAAAAGGTAGAGTCTAATGATGCCTTCCAGAAAAGAGGAGGTCAATTTAGAAGAGGGTGAAAATTAAGTCCACACACTCATTTCTTGGAATGAAATGGGACTGGATAATGCAGCCCATTGCTGTGCATTCAAAACAGGTAGAGATAGCTTTTCAAGCTCTTATTTTGTCATCCCATGCACACAGGGCCAGATTAAATCACATTTTGGCCTGATGCTGCACAATAAATGGTCCTAATTCTCCTTTGCAAAAAGGAAATGTGATTTTTTCCTCACACAGTTAATAATATAATTCTTAGATAACGGGATTGGATTGGATTGTTAAGGATAGAACTCAATCACACATAGATGTGGTAGAATTTCATCAAAATTAATTTCATTACAATACATTTTTTATATTGAATTTTTCTTGTTACTGGCAGTTTTCCATAGGCACCATTTTATAGAAATATCATTATAATGAACCCATTTTTTTTGAAGGAAAGGACACACCATTCAAATTTCTTGAGAAACTATAGATTTTTGTAGAGAAGGCTAGATGTTTAAAAAAAATGCACAGCATGATATATTTCTTGGAAATTCTTCAGCTAAATTTTATGTTGTGTGCCTTTCTTTCATTCAAATAAATAGTATCCTAGAACTAGAAGATATGTTTCTCTATTTGAAAGTAGGCTGGTATGAGCAAAGAAGTTGATTTGGAAGGAGTAAAGAATTTATACTAATAGTACAAAGGTAGGTTTAATAAAAAACAATACCTATTTCTTGTAAAAGCTTTCTGTTGAATTCATCAAATTACTGTACTTATAGTAATCATGTTAGGTCTTGAATTATCTGTTTTAGATGCATTCCAAAGTTATATATAGCCCCTTTTCCAATGAATTTATGTTTGAAATATGTTTAAAAAACAATCAGAAGACTACAACATAATACTCTATATGCTCCAACATATAAAACTAAGTACAGTAAAATTGAGATTTAATTTGAAGTGCTTGGTTAAGTGGACACAACAGTATAGTTATGTTGTTCCACTCATGGCACAAAATATGTACATGTTCAATTAGATTCATGATGATGAAGTATGTGTCTGCTGTGCGAAATGTAATTTCTCATCCCAATTTCAACTTTAACTTGGATTGCATGTCAAAATGTCATCCACTTATTCCATTTATTCAAAAATTCACTGAATTTTAACCCATGGGCTGATAACTTGTGATATTTTTAAAAATGTTGTGCCTGATAAGCACTTATTGAAATAAATAAAAATTGCTTTTCTGGATGAACACTAAAGTGAAGAAAAAGTTCAATATTTTTTCTGATCCTGCCAAAGATATTGAGAAAGATTCAGAAATCTTCTGAAGTTTCTCAGAACTTTGTGTTCACATTAGAATGCAGTGAGAGGCTCCACAAAAAAATCAAGAGAAATAATCTTCATAAACATGGAAATCTCATGGTTAATTCCAAATTTTCAAGTTAATTAATATTGCAAGGGTGGGGGATCTGCTTGTTTCCCAGGATGCAAAGTGGAAAAGTTTTTTTAGGGGTGGGGTGTTCAAAAAAGCATCTCCCCTGCAAAACAGGGATACCTCAATTTACAGAACCCAGGGCAACAATGCCAAAGGGAGGGGGGATTTGTCTAAGGAGTCACTACAGGGAATGCTAGGTTTAAAAAAATTATTTTTTCAGATCACAAGTGTTAATAAATTACTAATGTTTCAAAAATAAAAAAGCATACTTTTTTAAACACCAGCAAGAAATCACTTCAGACAAATGTTGAGGCCACCAAAGACTTTTTGAGTGGGAACAGCAGTGAAAATTTTATCCTGTCAGGCAGGGTGGCATTGTTGGAATTGGAATCTTTGATTGAATTTTCTCCTGGCTATGATTCCTTGTCACTGCATCTTCCTGTTTCTGGCCATATTGGCCTTGATTTCCTTTTTTAATGCAGAAATGATTTTGGGCTCTCAACTGATTTTCATGTCCTACATCTGGTTTCCTCTTCAAAGGTTTTTATGTGTGCAGTGTGCTGGAATTTATTTATTGGTGCCTGATTTTTATCATCATGAAAACTTTTGCCTCTTTCCTGTTTTTGCCAGATTTTCGTAATTAAAAAAAAATTTGATTTCCCAAATTGGGGAATTTTTTTCAAATTCTCCAGGGGCCTATTTTTCCTGTGGGCCTAATGCTGCAGCATCAATAGCACCCACCTTAATCTGGCCCTGCATGCACAGATTGCATGAGAGTTCCTGGTGGTTTGTGTCTCCTAGATTTGTTGTAGTGCACATGCATTTCACTCTGCTATGCACCTGTCCTTCCTGTTGTGAAAGGGCAGTAATTCCATTATCAATCCCCCTTTGTGCTCTGTTGCTCAACTGCTGTATTCAGTGCATTCTCCCCATCATGCTGTGTCCTCAATAGTGGTCATTGACCACAGGAAACCATATTGCTAACCACCCTGGGCTCTTCTCCCTCCTAAATAATGTGGGAGTGATGTTTCCCCCACCTCTCCTGCCCTGTATTTGATAAAAGCCTCTCTGGACTTGCAGTCAACACATCAGTGGTTGAAGTGCCTTCTTTGCAGAAAGAGTCCAAATAGGTTTCATGAATGTTCTTGTAGAAGAATGGTTATTGTCAATAGAGCACATTGCTGTCGAAGTGAAGTTCATGTTTGATTGAATCTGGGAAAGGCTTAAGCCAAAACAAATAGGAGCAGTTTGAAAAAATATTCATCTGGCAATACTTAGGTCATCCTTGTAAAGGTTCAAGTAGATGGTCAAACTTCCAAATCCCTAAAACAAATTTTCAGATTACAATTCATAGGGGAAATATTTGGAAAGTCAGAAAATTCTAGTATGGGAGAATTATACAAGGGCACTGTAAAATGTTTGATCTTTCCAATTTTAGAGTGTCTGAAGTGTGCTCTCTTGGAGTGAGGCAAAACTCAAATTTACCCTTTCCAGGATAAGAGTTTTATTCTGATGAAATTTTTGATGATTTGCTTGCATCAAAGTATTTTGTTAGCACTTATTCAATCAGCTTTGATAACTGTGTTGTGAGCCAGGTGTCAGAAAGTGCCTCCAGCTGTGCTGAAGCCCATTAATTACTGGTGGGCATGCTGGTATGCACACAAAAAAATGGCAGTCCTTGAATGCTGCAAGAAAGAGCAACATCAGAAAGCTTGATAGAGCAATACTCATTGGCTGGTCTTGTGAGTCCTTGAGAATGACTATTATTATATTTAATATTGTTCTACCGTATTACTCAATCACCACTGTGGGGACCAAAGCTACAATTCTCAGAACTCATTAGTTGGATCTTTTCATCATACCTTAGAGTGCTTAGACTATACATTAATGAGGTACTTGTCTGAAGTACTTTTCAAGAATACTGACAGCTATAAATATCTTGATCTCTCTATCCTGCAGGAAACCACTCTTAATGGTTTTGCCTGTCATGAGTAATGATTCTCTTCATTATACAACCATTCATAATGATAATTTCTTGTTATGATTGATGATTATCATGACAAACACAGCATATCTGTTGTGCCTAGAATGAGAGGCTACACACAATTGTAAGCTAACAGTCAAATAACTCTGAATTTAATGGTTGGGTGCCCTCAGCTAGGTCACTGAGTATGCACCAGAGTTGAATGGATGATGGTTGTGGAAGTGGTCAGGTCAAGTTTGTTCAGACTGGAGGACCAGGGACATCAGGTATAAGAAGGTGTGGGCAAGACCCACGCAAAGTTGCTGCTCACATTTTGAGGAACTGACTGATGTGGCAAATAAAGCAAACTCCAGAGAATTTGCTATTCACAAGTTTATTCACAGCACATGAATTTACAGTTTCCAACAAAGAGCAAGCTTAAGAGCTTATTTCAAGCGCGTGTGCAAATGGTTTGCCTGTAATACAAATTAGAAATACCTAATCAAATTGCAAACAGGACAGTACAAAATATACATCAGAATACATTCCCCACAATTGGGGAGCAACTCAGAACCACCCTTCCCAAACAGAGCTCAGAGATGACTGGTTCTAAACCAGGAGGAAATCCTGAGTCAAGAAGAGAGGGGGGTGGGAGTTTTCTCCAACAGTCATAAATTCCCTTGACAGCTTTAAAAACAAAAGGGGGAAAAAAGCTTCCAAAACAAGGGTGAGAAAGCTCAAGTGGCAGCTGCTGCCTGGGAACCTCTCCCTTCTCAGAATCCCACAGGGGTGGAAGTCAACTGAAAAGGTTGACCTAAACGTGCCAGCCTTGCCAACTTGGCCTGGCTGTTACTAACCAACAAAACAGAAATGCCTTGGAGTAGGAAATTCCCCATTCACCACAAATTAAACAAAATAGAACAGTGGTGGAGATTTTCCCTCAGAACAATTCAGGGATAACATCCCTCCTTAACACAACATTCAGAATGAAATACCCCAACAGAGGGTTGGCACTGAAGTTGTGCCAAAGGGCCCTTCAAATACTAGCAAATGACCAATGCACAGTAATTTAGAGATAGGAACTTAAGGCAGTCAAAAACCTAGTATTTGAAGGAAACTTCGTTCACAAAAATTCGAATTTTTGTCTCTTGGTCTGTGACAGCTGTTCTGCCACTGAAGGTACCATGACCCCCCGTTCCATAACAGGTGTCCCAGGAAGGGCTTCATTACAGAATGGGTGTCCCAGAACGGGCCCCATGGCATAATGGGTGTCCCAGAACTGGCCCTGTTCAGTAACATCAGAATTTGCCCAAAACTCGAAATTTCAATTTCTAGCTTCAAAAATGGGGTTTTAGGCCCTGGAAAATAGCTGCGTGCATATCAAACAATTTCAAATACAAATTCTACAGTCCCAGAGGATATTTTATGGTGCAGCTTCAACACATATCCCTTTCCCATATCCCAGAGCCAGTTTATTCTTGCAAATTCCTTGGATATACAGTATTGCAGTACTGTACAGTAATTCTTGCTCACGGTACATTCTGTTTCCCTCTTATGTTTCTACTCATCTCTGTGGGAATCCCTGTTGCTTTGGAGTATATAAAACTGGTGCAAAACAAGGCAGGAGGGCACTCTTGTCCTGATGTCTCCCTGCAGAATATCTGTTTTGTATGTGTGGGTTGTACTTTTGTACAGTGAAGACTATTTTTCTGTTCCTCAGACTTTCCATGTTGCTCATTTGTATCCTCAAAATATGGGAGATACTCAAATTTTAGAATCATTCATATTTATTGTTATTATTGGAAATTATCAAACCTTTCTGTTCAAACCATTCCAAACTTCATGTCAAACCCTTGCAGGCTCTGCTGATGAGAGAAGGCATGAAGAAGAGAAAATAGGACAAAGCAAGGGAAAGGTTAATGAATTAAGAACCAGCCAGCTCCTCAAGGTTGACCTTCCTCCTCTCAATGGGA
>CAJPEX010002910.1:0-33787 GCA_905338405.1 Notodromas monacha
AACCTTTCTCTCTGCATATTACAATTACTACAGAAATTATTTGAGCTTATAGTCCGGCATACATGCAGTGAAACTAATCCATGCCTCCATGTGAAAAATTTGTTGTAATGTGAAACACGATTTCACTCGAGTTACAACTGAAAAATACTTGATCTGTGCCAGACACTCAAAAAAAGATCACAACAGCCTTTAAAATGTGCCACATAAAACTTAAAATTGATTCCAATGAACTTGAAATAATCATGAAAAAAGCGTGTTTTCAACTTTCTGAAATCCATAAATTTCAAAGAAAAGAAAAACAGGCAAAACTAACCGTTTGTTTCTCCATTTTCTTCAATTCTTTGAAAATTTTCAGATTTTTAGCTCACTAAAAGAACAAGATGTACTCAAGCACTTCGGCATCCTTCGACCTCAGAGAAAACGATTGCGCACGTTGATTTTAAAAAATAAATACTTCGATTATAATGCGGAACCGTATTCATACTTTAGGAATGTAGAAAACTGACAAAATCGAAACTGTAATGTGAGAAACTGGATTTAGGGGACGCAAAGTGTACAATTCTCTTCCACTGGATCAATTTTCTACATTTGAATTTTTCTTCATCTTTTTCTTTCGGTAATGCATTATTTTGGAAATGGCCGGAGGCATACCTTCGAAAACCATGTAATACTTCAGAAAATGCGAGAGAAGTCTCAAAAGAGGGAAATGAAAGCTTGGTGTCAATTGAGTGAAACAATTGGCCACGGATGTTTTTTGCGGCCCAATTTCATGTTCGGGTTCTTTCCCTTTCGCTGCGTTTTGTTCGCGCAATTTTTCTCCCGCCAACAAAACAGCAATTTGAAACTTTTTGTTGCCAAGACACTTGAGTTTGGTTGTAATTTTTAATGCTAGTAGGAACACCGGAAGGACAAACAGAGAGGACTTTTATTGAATTCTATAATCATATTATTATCACCTTCTTGACTCAAACAATAGCTGGTGATTTCAATGTTAGCAGCTAGTCTCATTTTTCCACGCACATCCTGCTGCATCCTAACAAACTCTGATTCCAACAAGTACAGAGATGGTATCTCAAGAATCACGAACAAATCTCACGAAGTGCGATCTGGGTTACAAAGCCACCTTCATTCTCCAAATACAGTACCAGGAAATGATTCATTCCAGCAACGCCGACACTCAAACGCTTTATAACGCAATCTACCGCTTTTGCCGGCAATTACCAAGTGTCGGCACGGTTAAAACAGTGTCACACGAGGTCAATTACCTGTTACTGTAGTTCCGTAAACAACCTAAATAAGGAACCTATTCGAGGAATAATTGAGGCGCCGCGGTTCTGCGAACGAGGAAGACGCAATAAATGTTCGACGCACCCAGCACTCGTCTGAATAACCACGATTTCTTTAGCTCACTGGCAAATATTTAACTTATCCCAGTACTGTCATGGAGGTTCACATAAACACCCAAACCTAATGTTTAACATGAAAAATAAAACATTCGGCGGTAAGTTCCACAAGTCAACCATATATTCCAGGACCCTTCTAGCTAATGGAACGAAGAAGCAATATACTGTATAACTCATTAACAACCCATGATGGTTTGACAGGGAAAAATTATCCTTTTTCATAGCACAGATTTCCCAGTCTCATGTGTCCCGATGAACACAAGACACAATGAACCAAAATGTGTTGAATCATATTTGGTACGTGTTACAAGCAATTCAGTGGGTCACTTGGGTACAAGAGAACTTCGATCAGCTGGGCAGATGACAACAGACTCTGCCAACGGGTATGTCATTGAATGTTTTTTCTTCCAAAAATCTCGATTCACAAGGACTGACGGCGATTTCTCAAAAGAAAAAAGAAAAGAAAAAACAATTATAATAAATGGACCTTCACAGTTGTTAAGTACATAAATGGCAAGCTCAAAAATGCAGGATTGGCATAAGCCGAGATCACTGAACGGACAAAAATGTATAAAACCTGATCAAATTTTAATTCAATTATGCACACAGACCACATTCTACCTTGCAGTTTTCCCTGAAATAATTCACCTTTCTGCGTAATTCATTGAACCCCAAAGGATTGGAAGTAGACTGTATTCACCCACCTTACAATTTAATACCTAACTCATATCATACTCTGGCTCATGAGAAATCTAACATACACTGGTCCTGAACTAATCTGACCATGAATATGCAAATTCACATATCCTGAAACCCAATCCTAACAAGCACAATTCAGATGTGCTAACTCCTAACCTCTCACACTACTATCATATCCTGATGCCAAATCTTACATTTCCTAGTTGTGAAACCTTATGCAGGTAGGCTCTCTCTTCAACAAAGTTCAAGGGACCATGAACTTTGTTACAGAGAGTGCCTATAGCATGGCAGGAGCGAACCATATATGAAATAAAAATATTCACAATACAGTACAGACAAAATCGTTGTAAACAAGATCATTGTTGAGAAAGTCCACCAAAATACTGTACAGTATAGCAATAAACTAAAATGCTCCAACTTTCAACCTTACAGTCAACAACATACCCTCACATCAAGCACAACTATCATACCCTCACACCTCCCCTGAACATAACCAACATGCCCTTCACTAAATCTCACACAATCCAAGATGTCATAATGAGATAACACATCGACTATCCAGAGGTCATGCTGAACTTATATAAAATGAAACCACTATGATGGGACAACTGTACCCATCAAGAGCCCAATTCTTGCTTTTACAAACTTGGAGCTCTTTCAGAAAATGGCGATTTCAGCACTACGAATGCATGGACAATACCCGATCCATTCCTGAAGCAACACCCACAATTTCGCGAGTATATACTGTGTTATGTCTCAAACGCGCCAGGCGCTGAATGACGCAAGGGCGCGAGGCAAATTTTCGGGAGAAACACGACCGCAAGTGTCATCCCCACGGCATAAATTACGCTTTCTGGCGGTGAAACGCTTGGTAAGCATGCTAAGAGAAACACACATAAAACAACAAAAAACGACCAAGTTCCCGCCTGTGCCTGCATCCTCACCCCACAGCCGCGTCGGTCGGAAACGCGTACCTCCGTACTGGCACGGGTCCAAATGGAACACGAGGCCTTGAAACGCTCCGTTCGCGAAGTAAAACCTTTTTTCTTTCTTTCTCACAAATCACGAGAGAATGGAAACGAGAACTTGCACCGACTATTGTATGAAAGGAACGTCGAAGATCTGCCAGCTATCCGCACGCGGACGCTCCAGCATTCTCACCAAGCCCTCGATCCGGTGATGGTCTCAGGGGAACGGCTGGAGGAGCGGCAGAGAGAGAGAGAGCGAAAAAGAAAGTCGTGAAGAACATTTTACGCTCCTGTATAGAACCTCTGCTGGTGCCGCTTTGGTATGGCATCTACCCCACGTGGACCAATAACCTTTTAGCATGCCATTTAAGTAATGTATATCAGTGGTACAGAAACGTACAGTAAACTATGGGCGCGATAGATTTACTTCACGATGGACGCGGGCTGCTGCTGATTTTTGCTTCTTCCAATGAACTGCATGAATGGTGATCGTAAAACAAATTCATGGGGATATTTGGGAATACGCGGTTGCCAGTTTTCCAGACTAATACAGTAATACTGTGTGAGCTTTTGATCTTCTCGACTGTGATGAGCTTGTTCCCTGTGTATCTGAGCAATTTTTTGCAGTTGCTTTCTGCTTCACACTATCAGATCTGTTTGGTAATTTATTCCTTTTCATATTACTTGCTCGGTCGACTTCAAATAAATGAACAGATGATCGAACATCCGGAGGAACGCGATTTAATCTTCATTCCTTCTACACTGAACTGTTTTCTTTTTAATGAAATGGAATTAGCGAAGTGAAAGTAGAATGAAACCTAAATCTGGGTCTATACATGTACGACAAGGGCATCATTAGCAAAAACAGCCTCCTTATAGTCAAGAGCATCCATTCCCAAAAATACCCGAACAGCAAAGTAGCACCATCAAATCACACCATCACTCACAAAAAAACCTTGATAATGAAAAAATTTCAGGAAATGCTTACTGCATGGAAACAGACTAAAACGTATCCACAAACTGTTCGTGAGCAAAATATAAAAAAGGTCAAGCTCTACATGCTACGGAAAGTAATCGTTTCAGCTTCCCCTTCGTTACCTCCAAATCTATTCGTTATTGGCCTATATTCTACAGTATTTGGTGAAGCTGCCAGAAGAAAACAATACAGAAATAAAATAAACGTGAAAATAAAGATGCAACAAATTGGATGCAGTTTCACAGACCGGCATTTTCCACTCAGAAAATCGGGAGATGAGATGCCGTACTAAAGCGGCACCAAACTTTCCTCGCTTTTGAGGTGGAGTACGCTGCGCACGCAATCCCCCGGAAACCAAGGAACGGCGCGATGGTAACCTTGCGATGCGAATGATTTTTACGGTCGTAAAAAAATTTGATTACAGAATCTCGTGAATATTCGAACCATACACGCCCGCGAACAAGCATGCAACAGACACTGCTTTGTCTTTATTGGCAGCAACGTTGAACTTTTGACCTCAACATCCCCACATCAAGGTTTACCACACAAGGTAAGACATGGGTATGTCAGGCCACACGACAGGCACTCGAAATTCCACATTGAAGAAGAATCTTCTTATCATATAAAAACTCGCCTCCTTGCAAAAAAAAATCCCGATGGTTACAACTCCCATAATACACACTTATACCTCGGAGAATCAAAATTACAGTACAGTACTTTCAGTAATGGCACGGGGTGCTGTGACCTGCAGAAAGTGCATAACCTCCGATACGATTTTCCATCCAGGAGCAGAGCATTGCTTGGAGGGGTCGTGAGTTTCTCAAATTTTTATAGTTTTCTTGTGCGTACCTCGGTGAAAAGGAATGCGTGGAAAAGCATTGTCCCACGCGGGCCATGCCTCTGATTTCTATCGAACAGTTACTTCTGTCTCTTTACTCCTGACCTTCGTTGAAGGCCCGAAATGGTCCTTTCACTCATGATTTCTCTCGCGCATAGCAAGTGAAAGATCCTCTATATATAGCAGCCGATCCCATGAGATCTGAGGACCTCCGCACAAAACTTGAATTGCACGGCTACTGATTTCAAGATTCTTCGGTTCATTTGTGAATTTAAGAATATCAATAGGAAGGTGAGCTTTCTTCTAATTACCATATTTGAGCTCGGAGTTTCTAATGGGGATTCCACGTTTTACGATGAAGAACATCACATTTTTAGTATCTACTTACAGTATTGCAAATGACAAACAGTATTTGTACGAACGATTTCGCATGAACAGGAGTTTAGTCATACATGCGTTGGAGCAGTATATATACTTAACTGTATAATAAAGTGATCACCGGTTTTAAAAATGCGGCTCCGGCATGGGTAGTCCGTGATGAAAACATGCGCGGTCAACCGCGAAAATAGCGACGCGTTCTTCATAAACGGGGATTACGTCCGGATTTCACTATGGATCCACACACGAAAGGACCACAATATAACATGTGCCATTTCAATGTACAGTACATCAACTTCTGCAGAGAAAGCGTAAACTGCATTCTTTAATCATCTCCTAAGCTGCGATATTCCTCAGCGGAGACCAGACTAAGTCCTGCGGCTGTCGTTCTTCACCAGTATCATTAACATTCAACCGCAGTTTTGCAATGAAACGTCTTTATTGTACACGAAACGAAGTAACACTCACTGCGGAATTCACAACGCAACTTGAATAGAGGATCTTACTTCCTCGAATCAAAACTTTGACTCGTTCGAATACCGTACGTATGAATTTCCTGCGTTTCTCGAGGCGGCGCATTTACGAACAGATATTTTCGAAGAGCGCTTAATCGAATGCGAGAGTCACACGCACGTAGGCAACATCCCTGCCCCGGCGCGTTCCGTTCCACCATCGTAGCATCAAGCAGATGGAAAGTTCACATTTAAATTGGACTTCAGGAAGAAATGTGGGGCAAGCATTCATCCTCACTCTGGGCTTAACCGCGCGCATAAATCACCGATTTATTCAGCCCTAGCAGATAAAGTCTTCAATTTGAACTGGAAACAGAAGCAGGTTAAAGCCTAGTGTACATGATTATCCGACAGAGCTTGAGTACTGTATCTGTATAGCGGTACCCCCACAAAAATTTCGTTTCCTCAGCAGTACATTTTCATAACCTTTCCTTCTTTTCCGGACTTCTCTCGAACACTGCATGATTTCGCAGATATTTTTGGACTGGACCGGCTGGTTCGTGCAGGCCAACGACCTGACTTCGCGTCCCGCTGACGAGAAGCACGACGCGCCGAATCGACGCTGCATGATGGCTTCAGTGCATGCAGCGAAGACTTTCACCGCTCGGATTTCTTACTTACGAATCTGAATTACGATGTATCTCAGGGATTTAAATCTTCGGTGATCTGCAGTGGGATCGTATGTTCGTTCACGAAATACAGGCGAAGACCCGGATCTTATTCCCTTCAAAATACTGTATACGACTGTTCTGTATTTTAATTTGAATCGATCTCCATAACTAAAAAGTCACGGATAATAAATCTAGTCAGCGCAAGTACATGTGCATTTGTGGAAAATGCGTACGGTACTGTAGTTTTAACCGACCTGATGAAGGGCAATCAGAAATAAGATCAAAATACCCCTGGTACGAACAATTTTCGAAGGATCTACAAAATTATCAGCATGTCGACTGATCTGTGAATTACATAATTTAGGATCAAAATGGACACGCTAACAATAAATTTCGCATTCGACAGTACACGTTAGGCAACGCGCAATCGAACGAAAAACAAACTTTGCCATTCCGACATATCACGAACGTTCGGTGTCAACTCGAGACATGGGTATCATACAATGAACGTACAGTACTGTATTGAATATGGTTTTGCTCAAATCATAATCGCTTCAGAGTGACATCTAGGCAATTATTTTGAAAGGCATTATTACTGGAAAGCTCATTTCACCCCACGCTACGCTCAAAGATTCTACCGATGTGAAGATTGCGTGAGTAAAGGCAAGTGTACTGTAATGGGGAACAGTAACGCAGTGTGTGCGAAGAATGCGCAGTTCATGTTTCGCTCTAATTTCCAACGGTAAACTGTGTTTTTTAATATTTTAGAAGGAGAAGTCGCCGCGAAAATGAATCAAGAATTGACCTCGCCAGAAATGCTGTTGTGAAATGTGCCGGTGCTTTCATTTCGCTCGACCTTGTGTATAGCATTCTGAGCATGTCTTCTACGGAGCAAGAACAAGTTTTAAGTGATGTCTTCAGTCTTCTCGTTGCTGCCGGGTACTTCCGAGCTCGTATTCGCGGCCTCTCTCCGTTCGACAAAATTCTCGGTGGACTCACGTGGTGTTTTGAAGCAGCGGCGGTCGATGTGGATGTCGATTTATTTTATGATGCCGACGCATTGTCAATTGGACAGAAAATCGCGCTAACAGAGAAGCTTGTACATGCTCTGCAACGAGTTCGCTGTCCCCATATTATCCAACCTCATCAAATTCAGGGCTTAGATGCTCCAGCCATTTTTCCGGTAGCCCAATGGCTTGTGAAGAAGGTTAGGTTCCTCAGTTAAATGTGCTCTTTGTTCGATGTTTATGCAGATTTGATGTTGCAGGCGTTAGAAACCCGGAATGAAAGAAGAGAAGAAACTCTCGCCCGAGGAAGCTATGAATTTCAACGAACCTTTGGAAAGTTTTTGGAATCATTGGACGATGAGGAAATTTCCGCATTTACTGGGAAGCGGTTGACAGAAGTCCAGAAGATGTACGCTCCTAGTAGAGTTTACAGAAGAACGATTCCTCTCCCGTCGGATGCTGAAGAAGCTGAACGAGTGCGTTCTACCCTTCTGGAGTTCGGACGAACGTCTGTGGACATTAATTCTGAGGATCCATCATCGGGTATTTTATTTTTAAATTTTAGAACTACAGTACTGCAGTACTTTTTAAACTTGCTTATTAATGAGAAAAGAAGAACTTGGAGAAAATTCCGTAGATGTCATGATCCTTGGTTTTTGCACAACAGTATATCAAATTATCGTCTTGCTTCGGAACTTCTACTGTATTGGATTTTTGAGTATGCATAATTTTAGGAGTACAATGAATCCCCACGCAAATCATGAATACTTCGTGCATGATGCATTTTCAGCCTATAAGTTTCGAGAAGCACATTCATTAAAAATAAAGCATTCGTGATTTTAATTTTCAAAATAATGTTTTGCATTCTACGATTTGTTTTTCTCTTCGCTGCTCTTTGTCTGCGTGCTTTTATCCCAAAAATAAAAATTTTAATTCTAGAAATCTGTAATTCCGTTTTAGATCTATATTCCAAGGAAATTTTGCCCATGGAGCAAAAGATCACTCGGGACGATGTGAAACTGAGCGAGGATACTAGAAACCTGCTTCAGGCACAAGTGCAGAAATTTTCTGTTCCTGCGGTGAATGTTATCATTACACCGGAAAAGCTGAAAGCGGTTCTTGATGCTCATCACGCGGCACTTGAAACTTCGATTTCCAGAAAAACCGAACTTAAGGCAAAAATGGCTGTACTGAAAGGGGAATATCACGAAACATCGGCCGAAATTTCAAAGTGCAATGATGAGTTGCTGGCAATATCACAAGTTGTGGACAAACCGGAGAACAAAGCCATGCTGGAAAAATTGCAGGAACTCGTTGAAGAGCATGATTCAATTACGAAAAAAGAAAATAAGGTTTGTTCTTATTGTTATAAGTCTATTGACGTTTGATTTTGACATGATCTTCGACGAGTTTTTGGACAAATAACCTTGTAAAAGTTTGATTCTATGTACTTTTCGCCGTTTGAACCATACTAGCTGAAAGCAGTAATGGAACAGGAGACGCTGAAGTTGGAAGCCGAACTCGAGGCGTATTCAACAGTTAATTCTGCTGGGGATAAAGAAACGTCGAGAGAAGAAGAAAAACTTATTCAAGAGGACATCGACGCCGCGACCAGTCAAGTAGATGACCTCAGATTGCAGAATGCTGAAGTGTCGAAAAGGCTTCTCGATCTGTCACGAAAAGGAGATTCCATTCCAATGAGAGCGGAATTAGTGCAATATCAACGACGCTTTGTGGAGCTGTATGCGCAAGTTGCATCAAAGCATCGCGAAACTAAACAATACTACACGCTTTACAACAGCTTGGAAGATCAAAAGGTTTCCTGGATTTATTTTATTTTTTTTTTAAATATATTCAGCTAAATCAGCTATTATGATTCTTCATTACGGCTGCAGTCCTACTTAGATCGTGCCGTGACCCTGATGAATTCCATCGTCGAAACTTTTCCAAGAGCTTTCTCGGGAACTGATGCCGCCAAAGAAGAGTTTATCGGGCAGTTGGATACCATTCTCTTCGGAATACGTGCGAGTCAAGCGAAACTGGATCAGCGTCAAAGAAATTTGGAGCAAGAGCGCGAAAATTTGAGGAAACAACGGAGAGAGCTTGCTGATGCTCACAGAGCATACTTGAAAACTGTGAAATCATTTCAAGAAGAATGCAAACGAAATGAAAAGTTAATCACTGCCCTGACGAACTGTTCCGATGAAATTGCTGCGCAGTGATTCGTGCTAATTATGCAATTAGCGCCTGTGTTCTCAAGGTTTCGTGAGATGAGAAATTTAAAGATGAGGTCTTATCTCTGTGCCCGCTATCTTGTTCCAGTTGCCACTGTGAATGGTGGTCTTCCCTGCGTGCTAACGCAAGTGATATACAGTATATTTCAATGCCTGACATGCATTCATTCTTGAGAAATATGGTGTTCGTTTTCGAATGTTATTATTCCCGTATGATGTGAAACTGTTGATGCTGTTAGCTTAACGTTTCTAGGGGCTTCCATAATGGTATTATATGTTGTGGGTCTGGGTCTTGGAGATTGTGCGGACATAACTGTTAAAGGTCTGGAACGAGTTAAAGCTGCAGATGCGGTTTATTTCGAGTGTTATACTTCTATCCTTGGACTTGAAAAGGAGGCCCTTGTGAGTCACGAACCCGCATGCGAAGTTCGAACTTTGGTTTTATTCAATTTTTAAATTCCAGGAAGCTTTTTACGGGAGAAGCGTCTTCGAAGCGGACCGAACCTTAGTCGAAGAAGGATCCGATGTAATTTTGGATGCAGCGGAAAGGGGCTCAGTTGCATTCCTTGTTGTGGGTGACCCTTTGAGTGCTACAACGCATACTGATCTGATTTTACGCGCGAAGGAACGCTCAATTCAAGTTGAAATCATTCACAATGCGTCGATTATGACCGCCGTTGCATCTTGTGGTCTTCAGGTGGGGGCATATTTCTTTTAATTGAAATCCGGGTAACCCCTCGTAGTTCTCGTAGTTATTTTTTATGTTGGTCAATTCAAGAGCTACATAACGATCACTTGAAATTCTAAAATTTTGAAGCGTAAGCACAGAAATTACTAAGGCTGTTCGTCTGGGATGCCTGGAAAAATACTGTTTGGTGTTCGCCATTTGGTATTTCGTTTTTGCTTCCGTCTTCCTCTCACAGCCACAAGCTTATGATGTCTGTGAAAGGAAAGCAAAACCTTTTGGAACGATGGTCGTGTGGCTGTTGCCTGAAATTTTTTTTAATTCTCAGGCCGATTAAAGTACTGATTTGTTTTCTGGCAAAATGAGAACATTGGTAGCGTCCAGAGGAAAGAAAAAAATTATTCATTGTCTGTGGCTTGTCAGAGCAATAGATTATTCATCAAGCTGAAATTTTTCTTGAAAATTGTCCCATTTTTTTTCCATGAGCGAAACACTTGTCGAGAGGATGTCAAAGAGTCAATTTTTTCACGTACCTTGTATTCCGTCAACTTGAATTGCATCATGAACTAAATGGTATTTTTATGACTCTTGGAAATAGTCACTAAAATTAAATATTCCGGAATATCTTATTTTCGGTGCTGGTAGCGAATGAATAACCTTGTACTTCACCCGGACATCAAAATTACACTTCCATGTGTTTGATCGAGCTTCTGGTTTTGAAAAGCTTCATGTATATTTTAGCTTTACAGTTTTGGTGAGACCGTTTCAATCCCATTTTGGACGGAATCGTGGAAGCCGGACAGTTTCTTCGACAAGATTTTAGCCAATCATGAGAGAAATCTTCACACTCTGTGCCTGCTAGGTAAAGAAACGAAAATACGGTTTTTCTTGTCTCGAAGACTGTTCTGGAATTATCGAATGGCATGTGTAATTAATTATTTTATCCTGATTTACAGATATAAAAGTGAAGGAACGTTCCGTGGAAAACATGATGCGTGGAAAAAACGTTTTTGAACCTCCCCGTTTCATGACCGCAGCCCAAGGAGCTCAACAACTCGTCGAAATAATTGCGGCGCGAGCAATAACTGCCAATCTTCCATCAGATAACAAACCAAAAATTAATCCGGATTCGTTAGCTATCGCTTTATGCAGAATGGGAAAAGATTCTCAACTGATAGTAGCTTGTGGATTGAAAGAAATGTGCTTGCGTGATGATCTTGGTGGTCCTCTACACTCCCTGGTAATTCCTGGGCCTAAGTTGCATGAAGTCGAGCTTGAGTTTGTCAAGCAGTTCTTCTCCGAGAGCAAGAGAGTCGGTTCAGGATGATTTTTTTGTGATAACGTTAATTTTATGAATATTTTTTTAGTGTTTTGCGGATGGCGTTTGTTGGTATCGATTTGACCCTCCTTTCTGTGGATTTCAGGGACAACTTTTCGGCAAATGGATCGTTCGTAAAATTTATGCTTGAATAAGTGTATCCTGTCAAATGAGCCAGCGTGATGGTGCTGGTGGAATTGTTGGGATCGCTGTCGCGTCACTCCGCGTTTTCGCTTCGGAAAGTGTTGCTTGAAACTCAGACTGCTGCCACTGTTTGTGTTCAGGTTAGTGTCCTAATTTGAAAATTTTCGTTGAAGTGTTCTCCGAAGTTGATTCTGACGAGCCCCAAAGCTGCGATATTTGACCTGACAGACTCAAAGGTTTTTTGCTGAGCCCCTTCTACCGAAGATTTAACCTAGTTTTTCATGTAACGGGAGAATATAATACAGTCGTTTAAGTTGAAACTTCCAGTTTAACCATCGGAGGGAGCGCGTGTGTGTGTTCTAAAATAATTTTTTTTATGTTTCTAAGTCGTGAAAAAGTATTTTTTGGGAAAGTTAAAATTCTATTTTTAATGTAATGAAACATTTTCTGTGAATTCGGAGCCCATAAGCCGAAGGAAGGAGATTTTGAAAGAAAAAACTGCTTCTTTCAAAAATTGCATGATTTCTGAGAGTACAGTGCGATAGAATCAATGACAATCAAATTAAAAGTTTCTGGATTAGCTGGAGAATTTTTTAAAGTAACTTATGAGTCATTGTGAAGTTTACTTCAGACCCATAGTTATTCTTAGAATATTTCCCCTCGGGTTTTCTTCACCATTACCTGTGTTCCACGTATCTTTCAATGACATTAATGTTAGAAAATGTCTTATTAGTCCAGACAAAAATGGGAAACTAGTGCAATAGACGTCCCGAATCCTCCTGGAGGTAAAGGGGGAAGATATCCTCAAGGAAAACCTGCCCCTAGCAGGCAGTACTGGTATAATGTTCATTTCCCGGAGGACGGAAAATACACCATTGATCCCCTGCCTGTTACCAAGCTTGCTGGTCGTGATCCTGTGACAGGTACGTCGGTGGATTCATGCTTACGAGAGTAATCTTTTCGATAGAAACTTTGCGTCGAATTCTGTGAAGAATTATTCTTTCAATTAGTTATCATTGACAGCAAAATTCCTTCTAGGAAATTTTCGGATTGAACCTAAGCTATCCATCGGTTCAGGGTTAACAAACGAAATGCGAAATCCAAATTCTGAACCAAATGTTTTGAATTTTTTTTAGTGTCAAACTGTTTTTGTAGGAACTGTCAAATTATTATGCTCTTATATTTTCAAAACAATGGATCATTTTCTCCCTTCAAAATATTTAACGTGCGTTACACATCTTATCTATTAGGTGGCCGAAAATTTCTAATACCTATTCTTGGATTTTAAATCATCGAAAATTTTTGAACGATTTTTGCATAGTGCAGAGAAAAACTTTATTAAAATCCGTGTTGCAGGCCGAGTTGTGGTTGGAACAAGAGGAGGAGGCTTCAAATTTAAATTCCGCTGGCTAGACAACAAATTTCCGCAGCCCGAACCTGGGAAAACTGGCCCTGTGGAAGAAAAGGTGATCTATGTGAAGAAAGATCCAACTCATACAGGATTTGTTGCTTTATTTGCCCGTGGAAACTATTTGCGTTACATGGTCGCAACGGAGTTCATGAAGGCTGGCGATGTAATACAAACACACTGGGATATCCCGAAAATTCCAGGTATTTTTTTCAAACAGAAGTGTTCTTTGTCGAGAAATATTTTTTCATTTGTTTGGGCCGTGTCTTTATCTTGAAGTGAGGCCAAAAGATGGTGACGCCCATCCACTAGGGGCCCTTCCGGTCGGTACGCAAATTTGCAACATTGAAGTGTATCCTGGATTCGGTGCCTATTTTTGCCGAGCAGCCGGGACGTCTGCCACTATCATAAAAAAAGTTGGAGATCGAGTTTTCGTCAAGATGCCTAATAAGAAAGAATATTCTTTCGATGAACGAGTTATGGCGTACGTAGGTGAGAATATGGTTTTTGGGATTTTGAAAAAAAAATTCAGTGATATATGAAAAGGGTTCTGTGCACTTGGGGTGGGAGATTGCATGTTCCATGTTTTATGAATCACCGTTATGGTTTAAGATGGGGCTTGTATTCTTGATTTATTTTGTTCTGTTCCAATTTTTAGAGATACGCCTGGTGTGAGAAATTTTTCCCTTTAAATTTTTTATAATTTTCCTTTCAATTTAAAGGTCGGATCTCCAATCCCGGTCACAAGGATGAGCACATCGGCAGTCCAAATCGTTTGAGGTGGCTCGGTTATAGGCCGAGGTCTGGACTGTGGCATCGGAAAGACGGGTATTGCGGGCGGAAAATCCGACCGCTTCCTCCCGTGAAGGCGTATAACAAGAAAGAAAATGAATCAACCGATGAATTGATCAGATTCACTGTAAATCTGAAAGGCCCGCGAGTGCGAAACTACAGAGGTGCTTGGCAGATATAGGCGTAAATCTGTTATTGAATCATTCGAATAGGTTTCTGATGTGAAATGAATGCTGTCGTAAATGGAAACGTTTTTTTCTCTTTTCGAGCTTATACCCCGAGAAAAGTTGTGTCTTCGAAAATTCGAAGGCGACGCGGAAAAAAATACTGCGGTCCGGAATACGTAACAAGGTGAGGGGTGACGTGTGTGTCGCATTCTCACTGAATACAGTATCCTGGTTTCTCTTGAGATATACGGTAACTACAATAAATTTGTTACGACGTGTTGCTTGTCGCATTTGGACCTTGAGAAACGGAAAATTTCAAGTTTTGCTTGTGTGGNAAACTGACTGAAGCGTAGTGTGGTTGTTAGTTGATGAACGCTCGTGGATTATAATTTTTTCTGGAGAGAGCCAATCAATCGAGTACTTAGTTTTTTGTGCGTGTGAGAAACAGACTTTTTTAACTGGCCAACTTGAAGCGCGGAGAAAGTCAACGAAATGGTTGGCTGTTCACTCTGCGGAATTAACGCACGAATGTTGTGAACATTTTCTGTAATTGATTCGGTGTTATGTCTGTTGAATATGTCTTTCTTTTTCTACTCTATACAGGGATGAACTCGTGTGTGTTTCCGCAGTCCCCTTAATGTTATCGTCGACTTGCTGTGAAATTGAGTGAGAGCCCGGTTAAGCAAACGATGCAATCTGGTGATTCGGTCGATGCGGCCATCGATGCCAAGCGATTTGCAGTCTTACGCCGGATCGAAGAACGGCAAGAGGCTCGCGAAAAGGCCTTAACGGAGTCCACCCGCAATGTGACGAAAGCTGCGCAAGAAGAATTCTTGTCATCTTTTCATGAATTGAGAGCCAAATTTCTCGATCTTCTGGAAGCTGCGAAGGAGGGCTGCGTTGACGTTACAACCTCAGTGGAAAGCGCTGCAATCGTGCTTCATGAACTGCAAAACTTTTTGAATGGGAGAGTTGCTGGTCTACCGGCGTATCGAGTGCAACAGCTTCAAAACGAACTGGATCAATATTATACTTCTGTTACCGAACTCCGACAGAAGCATTTTCCGAAAAAAAGATTCGGCTTTAAGAAGCCGGCGAATCCAAGTGTCGTTCCTGTTAAACCGGTGAAGCTGACAACAGATGCCGTGTTTATACCAATTGATTCTCGTAACTACATTAGCTTTACCGAGAAAAGTGACTGCGAGCATGATTTCTACGATGTCGACGGGAAAGACATTCTGTTGAATAATTTGACCCGTTGCAGAATCGTCATTCATGGTACCCCTGCAACTGTGCATGCCACGAATATCGCGGACTGCGAAATTTGCACGGGGCCTGTGAGAACATCGATTTTCATCGATTTCTGCGTTTCAAGTACCCTGCAGATCGCTTGCCAACAACTTCGAATTCATTCGAGCAAGCATTGCAAATTTTTTACCTACGTTTCCAGTAGGGCTATTATCGAAGATTGTCAGGATATAGAGTTTGGACCGTACAACCGGACGTACCCGGATATAGAGAAAGACTTTGACAAATGCGGCTTTTCTCGAGAGCGAAACAACTGGAAGAGCATTGACGATTTCAATTGGCTTGCGCTAGATAAACCCTCACCCAATTGGCGTCTGGTTTCGGAGCGTGATGGGGATGAAAAGTCTCACTAATATTCACAGTGATGAACACGGTTTCAATTTTAATTCAGGGTGTGATTCCAAATGCACGGCTAATGCAACTGTTTCGCTGAATCAATGAAGTGGTTGGCTCATTTTTGAATCCAAAGGCAATGTTTGATTATCTCTTTCAAAGCTGTCAAGTCTGAGGATTAGTGTAGTTTTGCCAGGACTGGGCTTTTCCACTCGTCGAGGCGCTACGTGAGTAAAGTGCTCTTCATGTACATACCATAATTAGAATTTGGTCTGATGGCTGCATTTCGCATTTTTTGCTGTTGGCAATGTGGACGACATTTTTCGGAGTTAATGCAAGGCTTCTGCGACTGCGTGGGTTCCGTCATTTTGCCGCTGCAACTCATGTGATGGATCTTCTGCCCAAATTAAATTAAATTATGCGAGAAATTCTGCTTCAAAAAGGGAAGGTTCGTTTTTTTTCTGTCGAAGGATCCATTGTCGTTCTCGATTTCCATTTATTTATCTAGTAAACGTCGAAGATTTGAAATCGTGTTGTCAATTTGATTACGATCTTGGTGACGTCGCGTTCATTTTTTTGATGCTTTGATTCTTGACGTCGTCTCGATGGCCTTGGAAGAAACTCCCGGAATACTGTGGTCACGAGTGCATCTAATAAATATTTTTATGTTCTAATTTTTTTTTTATTGTCGGAAAGAGGTTGATCTAAAAGAATTTTTTCTCTTAGAATGTGTGCTCGTTGTGATCATTAATGCGAGCGTGGAAAGTGCACTGCATTTTTTCTCTTTGTTGCGATGTTGATAAGGTGAGGTCTTTTCTCAAAGTTGGTGCAGAAGTGTGCATGACAATGTTTTCTCTTTTAAAGACGATTCTCAACCAAAAAGTTTTGGCGAGACTCCGCAAGCTTGATATTATGCGCTCCCAGTACGACACAAAATGCATATGGGGATAAATGCCACGTATTAATGGTTCAGAGGCATGCGGAAAGTAGGTTTATGGCAAACACACACGTTTTTCCTGGAGGAGTAATATCCGATGAAGATTTCCGTCATGATCATGTTCAAACTCCGTCATCACGTTTCCCGGCGTGTGCAGGTCGAGAAAATGCCGATGCAGGATTCAGAGTAGCAGCTTTACGCGAGACCTTTGAAGAAACCGGTCTAATTTTCTCCGACGAACACGAAAGACGTGTCGAAGAAATCCGTGATTTGCAATTCAAAGTCAAGAACGATCCTGGTGAATTCTCGAATTTATTACCGAAAGAGAGTATGCCAACGTTACTGCGGTCGTTGCATCAATGGACAAATTGGCTGACACCATCGGACATCAAGCGCCGATTCGACACTATGATGTATGTCAAATTCATGGATGATCCTCGTCCAGCTCCCTCGTTGGACGCATCAGAAATAACTTCGTGTGCCTGGCTGGGTCTTAATGAAGCCTTGAGTCTAGGAAAATCCAAGAAAATTCTCCTTCCTCCGCCCCAGTTTTACGAAATTTTAACGTTGAGGGATATAATGAATTCGTCTAAAACATGGGAGGAATTCCAGAAGAACGTGATGCGACGAAGTGAACTGCTCCGTGAGGCAAGTATCCGCTGGCTCGTGGTGCGAGTCAAAACAAAAGACGGCGAAATCGGATTGCTTCCTGGAGACGACATGTATCCAGAATTCCCTGTTGAAGAGACCCGTGACGGCATGGAAGAGTTGGCCATAACTTGTGATGAAGCTCGAGAAAAGTGTGTTAGGTTGCACAGACTTGAAGGTATGCACAAAAGCTCTGCTAAGTTGTTCCGAAAAAATGTTGACTGCTTTGTTTAGCGGAGATCCGGAAGATTCAGGTGTTTCCTCTTCAGATTGTGGTGATTTTTCAGCTGTGGACGTGTTGAACTGGTGGTTACTTGAAGTGTTGAAATGAATTTATGGACGATGTTCGGCAGTAAGCTTCAGTTCAGGCCGATTTCCCACGAATTTTGAAGGAGTCGGAATAAAAGATTTTTGTTTGATAAGATTTTTGAAGATGAAAGGAAAGCGTTGGTTCGGAACTGCGCGGCTCAACTCGCTGTTGTGTTTTGCGGGTGCATTAGTTTCTAGCTACGGATTATACACAGAGTTGCGGAAAGAAGCGGATCCCGATTATGCTCCATTATGTGATTTACACGAGTATATCAGCTGCTCAAAAGCGTTTGACTCAAAGTAAGTTCCTAATTTTCAACAAAATATTTTGAAAAGATCCACGTTATTCAAAACGGGATTTCTTCCCTAGATTTGGCAAAGGCTTCGGCATAGTCGGTCCATTGTTGGGGGAAGACTCTTCTTTAAATCAATACAACTCCTTGTACGGCATCATTTCGTACAGCCTGCTCTTCGTTATTGGCAAGTTATTTCTGGAAAATTTGAGGTAGCCCGAATAAAGCCTGATCAATTTTTCGTTTTTAAACAGGGATGAATCCAGTAGGCAAGAGATTCAGCATCCTGAAATTCTTTGTTTTGATATCGAACATGATGTCGGTGTATTTGTGGTGCATTCTCGTCTTCGTATTGAACAACGTGTGTGTTGTTTGTTACGCAATTTATGCGGTGAATGCTCTTCTGTTGATCAATGTTTGGAGTATTCGCAATTTGAAAAGGGCATTGGATTAGGTTTACTACATTCGATTATTTCGTAACAAATGGATTTTGACGGGTATTCGGCATTTTATTGATATTCTACGCGAAATAATCTGATCAATTTGGATAGCATAGACTCTGTTTGTGAAGCTGGTCTGTTAGGGCATTGATTTTTGCACTCTCATATTCGCAGGATTTGTTTTAAATTAGCGTGGAAAACGGTATACAATTTTCAGTAGTTCAAATTTGTGAAAATGAGATATGTGCGGAGCAAAATTCAGGGATCCATGCTTGGCGCATTGATGGGAGACTGTCTAGCTGCCCCCTTTGAAGGTGATGCTGGTCCACTAACTGCATCTTTATACAAGAATTATTTCGAAGGTCTTCGGAAGGAGGATGTTGCCAAGAAATGTGAGCTTCCTTTTTTACATGTTCATACTTTCCGCAATAACTTTCTTTTTCTTGGGTAGTACCGTACAAACGATACACGGATGACACTGCTATGGCAATGGCTGTAGCAGAAAGTCTAGTCGAGAGAAAGGGTTTTGATGCTCGTGATATGGCGATAAGGTGAGAGAAACATTTTTCAAGGTTTCCAGTCCTACTCGTAAATTTTTTGGATTTCCGTATCTGTAAAAGATTTTTTAAACATGTACAAATGTTCCTAATGGTATTGTCTCTCTCAAATCTGAACGGTTTTTGAAGATGAAACATTTTCAGGTCTCGGTAATTTTTGTGTTTGTGAAACTGAATGTGAAGGTTGACCTGAACTTTTGATTGATGAACGAAACTTGCGAATTTAGTGCCTAATAAATTCCTGGCGAATGAACCCAGGCTTTGTTTTGTCTCTTGTGAAGCGTGGAGTGGGCTGTACTTCAGAGGACTCTTAGTCCTAAACATAGCCATTTTGGAGATGGAAAGTATGCATTGTTGCTTATACCTAATCGTAGACAAATGATGAACGAAATGAAGTTAACAACTTCGAAAATTGGCTATCACTTGATATGGGTTCATTTCCCGTTCAGTCAGTAAAATTAAAATTTGGACTCTTTACTTGTTTCTGAGGAAAGGATTGTGACATGAGAAGATTTTTTTATGTTGACTGTTCACTTGTATTAGGTTCACAGATGAATACTTCAAAAGCCCCAGACGAGGCTATGGAGGATCTGTGGTCAACGTATTTTATAAACTGCGGCGAACTCGATCAGAAAACCCTTTCGAACCCGCGGCCCTCCAGTTCAATGGGTCTGGTTCCTACGGAAACGGTGCAGCGATGCGAGCGTTTCCGGTAGCTTTGTTTTTCAGCAGACGCGACACTGACAAAGACAAACTCATGCAAGTTGCGATAGATCAAGGTAGAATAACGCATGCGAACTCGACCGGATATCACGGAGCTCTGCTGCAATGTCTCGCTGTGTCACAAGCATTCCTTGCCGATCCTGGCGAAGTCGTGAATATCGAAGAATTTTGTAAAGCCATCGGTGATAAGATTCGAAATGTTGAAGCGGAAAGTGAAGAAAGGTATGACAGTCTTGTGTCAAAGCCTATGGCTGTCTTTGTCAAATGCAGGTGGACTCTCTGCAAAAAAACTCAAGAAGCTAGGAAAATTTCTTGGTAGAGAGTATTTCACTTTAGAGAATCCCTGTGAAATGGGGAGAGCACCCTATGCCTATGGGACCGTACAAGAATCGTTATACAGAGAAAATCGTTGTAGACAAGTTTGTTGAGAGTGTCCACCGCGTGTATGTGACATTTTTTGGTAGTGCTTTCGAAATCCTTCGTTTTATTAAGTATCCCTGTACAACAGGGTCTCTCAATCTTCTCAATGCGCGGAAGTCGTATCAAAATCACTTTATATGGTAGAGACCTTCGAGTGAATTATTTTTGATTGCTCTATTTTTTCGGCGCTTAATACTTTACTTTACATGCCTACTTAGCCATGAAGTCTGCTCAATCTTTGATACAGTATCATAACACAACATTAATCCATTTGCTTGATTCTCATCTCCGGCGTGGAGCACTGTAAGTTAGCTTCTAAACTATAGTATTGCACTCGTATCGCATGTTCATGCAAATTTGTTTTCTTTTATTATTAGTTTACGGGAAAGCGGTGGAGCGGCAGTTTTTTCTGCGAAAATGAAACGCCTTGAAGCCTTAGCAAAGCAGGCAAAAGATCGAAGCAAGATCGATTTCGACATCGTCATACGAGATCTGGGGAATAATATTTCAGCGTTAGAATCTGTACCCACAGCAATATTTTGCTACCTGATGGCTCAAGACAAAACTCTGGAGTGTTGTCAGGTACATATCTCATGGCTGAAGAGTTGAAAAAATGTGGAGGGCTTTCACAATACGTTATATTATTTTATTTTATCAGGGAGATTCCGTGATCGAAAGGTCAATACAGCTAGCGATCGCCCTGGGCGGTGACACGGACACAATCGCCACCATGGCCGCTGCTATCGCTGGGGCTCATGTCGGTGTGGAAGATATCCCCGAGGTTTTATTGAAGCACTGTGAAGCGAGGGACCGAGTACGGGATCTCGCAGATAGGATTTATGCCCATGTAGTAGGAGGCGAGGATTTACAAGCCTCTGATGTTTGATTACTTCCCTGGTGAGTTTTCAAAAAGTTTTGTAGCCCGGTTTTCGTCCATTTCTTGTTCACAAATTATGCTAGGGAAAGTTGTGTAGTGCTGTTGCGAATAATTTTTTTCCTTGCGAGGAAAAAATTACATCGAAATGCGAGAAATCTGGTGGGAAAGTTTTGGGAGTCCACTGTAATGATGACGAGAGGATCCTGAGCCAAATTGAGTGACGTTTGCCGAATTTGAGAAGAACTTTACTGATATTCGAGATGATGCCGTTCTGCGAGAGTCCTAATACATTGTTCTTTTTGCTATGTTTGGAAATATTTATCCAATATGGAGATGAAGCGCGAACTCGCTTTAGCATGGGTAGATGTCACTGTCAGTAATGATAGCTTATTAATTTCATTTTAAGTTTTGTGTTCCTGGTTTTCTCCTCCGTAAGCATGAGTTTTGCTACGGCAGCACCTCCGAGGTATTTCATTTTAAACTGCAATTTTTATTTAATTCAGTCTGCGGTATTGATAACTTCTTCAAATTGTTGGGCATATTACCGTCAAAATTTGAGTGAAACATCACGAAAAGTGCGACCTTATCTGCTGTCGTGTAATTTTTGTTAACTGTGTGTAATGTATCACTTAAAATTGCGGGAAATCGTTTTCCTTAAATTTTCGAAGTGTTCGTCATTTTTTTTCATGGTTTCGCGTTGGATCGCTGAAGGGCAGTGAGGTATACTTTTTTTTATCTGGAATGTCCGAGTTCGCGAAGTATGGAAATGCTTTTCTATGGTAACTCTACTTTTGGAAGCAAACAGACAAATTTGACTAAGATCAATCTTGCTTCTTTATTTCGTTTCGCGCAACATTTTCAAGGAAGCACAAAGACGCCACTGAGCTCCATTTTATCCTCCTCTCTCCCCTTCATTCAACTTTGCAATTCAACTTATTTGTGCAATTATGAGGACTCACTCTCCATGTTTTAACAAGGTTATGTACCCTTGCGTAATCAATTCGACACTCACATCTGCATTGCGATGCGTACAAATACAACGAGAACAACAAACACCAGATCACGAAGTTCCAAGAAAAACTTCTGCTACAAAAACGTCCTCACTTCCCTCAAAATGTTTCTTTTCTCAAAACCTTGTTTGCTGGTAACATTTTTCTGGCCTTACAACAAATGTGAATGGACAGAATGTGTATTCGCGTGGAATGTTTGGAAATTTGTATGTGCATTCATTATCTAAATGTTTTGGATGATTAAAGCTACAAATGTAACCTTGAATGTTTTTCCAATCACCTCCTCAAGAATTATTTTGGCCTCAGTAATTGCATTATTTTGGCCATCATTGAAATCTGAAACATTTGTTCTGAAATTTCCCTTTTGATCCAGTCAGTTTTTTTTTATCCTGTTTTTTTTGTTTGTTTACAACTTCTTGAAACATGCATACTATTCTGGCTTTTTTCAGAATTGATGATACAGCATACTGCAACTGACCGTCATTTATCCAGAAAACTACTCATCACAAAGAAACCTCTCTGTGATTTCTCATCTTCGAATTTTCCAGATTTTCCACCAGTTGCATTTAGTGTGAAGTACCGAATTCACATTAGTGATGTAAATCTAGGCACTTTTTTGCCAATCTATGCATAAATAGAGAATCACGATGTCATCGGGCGAAAACATGGGGGCAGTTTTAGTGAGCACAATAGTTAAATTCAAATGCTCTCTAGCCCTTTCATTTGAATTAATTTTCCATTTTTTTCAAAAGCTACGATGGTCAATGCCAGTAAAATTAGGCATTTATTGGAAGTAAACTTGATCGAGATCTAGTTTGACGAGGAGGGTAATTGTCCAGCAAAGGAAATTTTCCTGGGATCTTCGGAACGCTGTTTCACAAGTGTTGCAAAACTTTTTTTTTCATTTTTCTCAAAAAATCTCACTGAGATCAATGGGTTTAAGTGGACTTCGGAGAAACAATCACGCGCATACACTCGTCGTCGCTGTGTGTTGTAGCTCTGTAAAACGTGTTTCATAATTTATTTCCGGTGTCGTCGTCGTTGTCGTCTTGCTCGTCTTCTTCGTATTCGTCATAGTAGTAGACTGGGCCGGGTTCTGTTGGAACCAGCAGACATTCGCCGGTGTTCCCGAACCACTTGCCGACAGCGTTGCAGATTAGCTTGTCGCGTCTCTCGTCACTGAGCGCAAACCCAGGGTCGCAGGTGACGAGCACGCTGTCGCCGGGGTGGTAGAAGAACTTGATGGGACTGAACTGGCCGTTGCTCAGGGAGATTTCTGGATACGGACAGCCAATTGTACCTAAACGGGGAGTTGGGGAAACCAAAAGACGATTATTCTTTTAGTATAGACTACCTTGATTCCAGGTACTGTATAGTCGGACCTCTGGAATTATTATCAGAATCTCCCGAAGTTGGAAACCGCCCGAATTCGTATTTAGTCCTTGTCGCAATTCCCTTGAAAATCATGTAACCTGAACCTGCTTATTAAATTTACGCAAATACATGTGTAATCTGGCTACAACGGAATACGAGGGACCATACTGACATTGTTGGAGGAAATTTTTTACTGTAGTAGAAAATCCCTGCAGCATGGGGCGAGAAAACTATAGGACCAAAAAATTCGGTATACAGAGAAAATCGTTGTACGCAAGAACGTGGTAGAGTAAATCCACCGGTGTAAGCGCTCTTCAAATGCAAGTCGATTTTTCGTGCACAACAATGAAATTCCATCAAAGAACGCATATGAGCACCCCTTGCATTTTCCGGCGTTCTGACTTTCCAGAAACCCAACATATCTGACCAAATTCAGGTTTTCCCCAGGGAAGGATCAATATTTTCAACAAAAAGTGAAAAAGGCCTTGTGAGCCCAAGAATATTTTTCTGAACAATAACTGTTCTAAATCTTATGCCGATTCAGTTTCTATTCCGAGAATATGGGTTTGTAGTTCCTTGTACATCCTTGTCTGCATATTTCACTTAAATTTTGTATCACAGTATTTGAATACAGTACAGTAATATCTGGCAAGTAATAATATTTACTGTATATATCATTTCTGAAGATGAAGTACTGTATTTCCATTTACCTTGATTGCTCCTGTGACTTGGAAATAGGCGAAAAGGTGCTTATATTTACGCAAATGGCATTAATACGAAATATAAGCGCCCCCTAGTTTTTAAGCTAAAATTCAAAAAAGCTTACTTTTTGCCATAAATACGGTAACTCGAAATGTTTCAACTGCAAACCTCCCGAATTTAAGAATTTTGAAGAAAATAATTTACTAAAAAAATCAAATGTTAATGTTTTTGAAAGGAAAGTGAGCACTTTTAATTGGATTATTAAACACTGGCTTGAGGTTGTGCGTGCAATGTAGACTGATTTATAATTCAGTTACCAGTGCGAGTGGTGCCTATAGCCATTTTTTTTAAATCTAGAGGTGCTAATTAAGGAATTACTTTTACCAACCGGGTTTGACTAACTTGAAAGAGTTATGATATGGAGGGGATTTTGGCTTGATAACACTCACAATATGGCGGTGGTGCAGACCAGGTGCCATCGGCTTGGCAAATCAAAATGGGCTGCCCCATGATGACCAGGTTCGAGTCGCAGGAGTACTTGACCATGGCTCCCACTTTGTAGCGACGGAATTCTTCCACTTTGCCGTTCAGAGGTGGCAAAGGAGGCGGACATTCAATTTCTGCAACAACAAAAAACAAGAAAAAGAGGTGTTAGCACCCACACTCTTTGGGATATTGCTCAGGTGGGTTTGGCTTGCACTTTTCCCTGCGTCATTCAAAGAAATCTTGATTATAATTGAACAATATCTGTGTCCACATGTTCACAAATTCTGTTGATGAATGGCTTGGAATAAGGTGACCGAAATATTCATGAACTTCGCTCTTTTTCGTGCGAGTTTGACAACATTTGCTTTTATCCTGAAATAATCACTCACTGTTCACTACCCTGGTCGTATATTGGTCAAGGAAAATGTGTTCATCCATGATGGGTTACATTCTGCCGCACGAACTCTTTCCAGCCCTAACACAGCATTCCTGAACTCGGCAGGAGGAAATTTGTGTCCAGCATTGAACAAAATCGTAATTTCCTTTTTTTCTTTCCCATAAATTACATTAATGCGTTCGAAGTTGACGTAGCAAATAATTATCTGGCGTGGATTGTGAATTGCACCCTGTTAAATGGTTGGAAATGGATAAATTAATGCGTTTGAGGCACGTGAAGAAAATAATTACCATTCCTGTATTCCAGAAAGTATGAAATAACAATGGGCTTCTTAATTACCGCGAATCTTGAGCAGCATTTCAAAATATTTTTCCTATCGTAGATAAAAAAAAAAAAATTTCCGCATGGAACCCGATCAAAATCTGTTTGAAACTGCAAATGGGGTCCTGCGCGAAAATGAAGACTGAGACTCGCATTAAACTTCAGATGTTGAATAAAAATAATTTTTTTTGTACTGCCCCCCCCCCCCAGAATTAACCCAATGCATGAGAATTACGTTCAAAAATCCAGCGGACAATAAGAAGGTAAATCGATCAATGAATTTCTCGCTCATTACAAGTTTATCTCTGTATAGTTGATGAAAATTTGGAAAAAATCTGTTATTCGAATCTACATTTAAAAAAGTGAGTTTATTCCAGGGATGTTTTCACTGAAAAGAGTATGAAGCGTGAGTGAGGAAATACTTGAACTCCATCACGTAAGATGACGCATTGAAATTCGCCGAGAGCTCTCAAGATTTTTCTCGCAAACCCCCTTTATCACGATTTTGCAGGCTCGTGCTCAAGTGATGAGAGACGATGACTTGATACTTTAATACACAAGGTTGAAGGAGTAATAATTTCCTCAGTCAGCATATTACATGTCCTGAGAATTTTGGAATTTTTGCGCGGTGGCTTTTTGTTACTTCCATTTAAATCGAATTATGAACGGATTTCAGCACAAGACGCGCCCTTCCTTTAATTTAAAAAATGGCCATTAAATTTCGAGGAAAGAAGATTTTGCATGAAACGAGGAATAATTATTTCCATCTTTAAAAATGCAAAGGGACCATTAGCCGAACAACTTCGTCCATAAAAAGTTTTGGAATAAATGAAGTTCAATTAAAAATAAATCCTTTTCCGAGGAAGTTGCTGAATTCTGTCCTTTGAGAAAGCGAAAACTATTTTCTGTCAAGACAATTCTTCATCCCCTATACGAAGAGGAAGAATTTTAATTTTTGCAGCTATGAAATATTTTTGCATTTAAGGCTAAAAAATGTAAAATAGAATAAGATCTGCAGGATTTCTATTGAATACTCTCTAGTTTGACGACCTCTCTGCCGTAGAATTTTTTTCATACTTTTATCTAGAAGAGATGGTGAGGTTCAGTGTCACAAAACCTGGGTTTCCTGGCGTTGCTTCTATAAGAATTGTCAGGAAAATAAATTCCACGAAGTTCTACTGGTGGAATTTCGATGTGATTGCACGCAAGAAAGATCCCAAAAAATATGCGTCTTCTACGCTTCGATTATTTAATTCGTGTTGTGTTTTTTCTTCGCATTCTGTTCAGTTTTTTTTTTAGACTCAGATTATTTCATGTTTTTTCTTGTACGAACGAATAATGCGAAGAATTTCAACATGGCTCTCTTGATTGTGTTAGAAATATAAGAATGGATAAACAAGCAGTCAATCCACTCATCTAAAAATTTAAAATCCTTTCGCACGTCACTGCATTTCTTGGCCTTGATTTTTCCGGATGTCAGAAAGGTGTCCTTGATTTTCAGATCTCACACGGGAAGATCTATACAGTACTCTATAGACACCTAAAAAAACTTGAACTGGAATATATTACCTGCTTGCAAAGTGGAAGCGACAAATACTTCATGACGAAGAGAATCAGGACTGGGAGACATCCGCGTTATAAAAAAATGTAAATCCAGTTGAACCTCTCTAAGTCGAATTTGAAGGGACTCGCAAAAAATTCGACTTAGGGAGGTTTCGAGTTTCATAGAATTAGATATGTTTTACTTATATAATCAAGCATTTTTATTATGGGAAACATTGAAGAATTGCACAAAATTGTACATTGTGATATTCTGGGCCTCAAATTGCTTCTAAAAGGAGTTGACAGAGCACTCAACTTTAGACAGAGGTCCATTTGCATAATTTAGTCTGTCACATTCTGTCAAAGCGCATCAAATTCAATTTTTTGTTTTTTCTCTTTCCTGTTCCAATAAAATAATAACCTGAAGGTCTCACAAATTTAACTTACGGACGTTTTATAGAAAAAGCCTTTGAGTTGGGGAGGGTTTTAATGCATTATTTCTAAAGGAATTCCAGATGGGGACTCAAAAAAATTCGACTTAGGGAGGTATTTGACTGAGGGAGGTTCAACTTAGCAAGGTTCAACTATACTAAAAAGCCTATTGTTATTTACCAGGACAAACAAGAGGTCGATACGTTTTTCTTGCGATGGGCGCCAAATATTTCGACCGTCAAGATCTCGATTTTTGTGTCATTGAAGAGCCTTTCAACTTTTCACTCAAGCACAGTGCTTATTTTTCAGGACAAAATCTGAGGAGGATTTAGAGGTTCTGCTCTGCTTCTGTGTGATGACTATGCCTCTCATTTGAACTGCTTCATTCTTCTATCTGATTGAACTCGTATATATACAGGGCCAGACGCTTCTATTCAACTGCTGCACCGACTTTGAACTTCTCTACGACTCCGAGCATGAAGTTCATGGCAAGGAACAAATCACCTATATTTTTCCTTCTTTCAAACTTTTGTGGGATCCTACTTTAGAACTCATTCTTGAGAAGAAATAGTGCCAATTTTTGTGGAGGGCGCCGTTTCTTCTTCTCGGTGGACCAAGAAGAAAAGTTAAAAAATTCCTTGAAGAGCAATTTCTCCGAATTTTTTGTGATTTCAAGGAATGGTTCGAGAGTCTTTGATCCTTGGACGAAGTCATCATTATTGGGAGCTTTTTTTCTATCAGTCCCTTGAAAAACAGTCATTTATCGGTGATCTTCCGACTGAATCCCTATGACCTGGCGCCAGAAAATTATTTCTTTCAGTTGACTCAATAATAATCTTAGCAAATGTTTTTCTGAACTCTCTATAGATCGAAATGCGACCAGGAAAAATAATTAGGTAATTTTTTGAAGAGCAGTTTCTCGCAATTTTCGTGATTTCAAGGAATCGTCCGAAAATCTTTTATTTTTCGACGAGATCATTATTATTTTTTCTTCAAATAAGTTTCAGTGCAAATAATTTTCAGATTATAATGACTATTCTTGAAGCTTTTTTCTTCCAGTCGCTTCAAAAATAGTCATTATAATCGGTGATCTTCCGACTAAATCCCCATAATCTAGTGCCAGAAAAGCTGTTTTTTAGTTGATTCAATAGTAGTCTTGCGAGAATGTTTTTCTCAACACTTGAGTAATCAAAATGCACATTTCCAATCAGGCAATTCAACAGACTGCTGCTGAAGTACGGCATAAGAAAGTTTCGGTAACGAGGCGAGTGTTCAGTTAGTTTGCCATTGCTGCAAGGCATGATAGAAGTCCGAGAGAGGAAAAAAAAAAAAAAACCCCAGCTTCTGCACTTCTTGAATGGTGAAATCAAGGAGAAAGCTGTTGAGGTTAGAGAGGAATTCTCTGGGTTCCAAACCGAAGATAAAAAAATAAAAAAACCTGCAAGTTTTCCATGTTTTCAGGGCAAGGCCCCCGCTTTCATCAGATGCGCTCACAATTGATTCTTTAGTCGTTCATCCCAAAGTTGGCCACGTGTGCTTCCAACTTTCCATGAATGTTTTATTTTCTATCTTCCCTGAAGTAAAAGATGCCCAAGGCGCGATCGTGATGAAGCAGCAGCTTTTTACCCAAGGTTTTATCCACTTGAAGGAAAAGGGAATCTCTGTATATATGCTGCTTTTTGAAACACAAGTGAGACCCCCATGTGCGGACACCTTGACATTCAGAAAATTCGACATAGGGACACTTATTTTCCCATAGAAATTAATAAAAAGGCCCAACATGAGGACACTGTCTCGACACAGGGACATTTTGTGATAAAATTGCAAATAAGTTTCAGGTCAAATTACAAGAAACTGATATTTCCAACCCTAAAATTGATGTAAGAAAAGTTCTTGGACATTTCTCTCACCAATTTACCATCCATTTATATTATTTAAAAAAATTACCTCCAGCATAGAAGGACTTCCTTCTCTCTTTTTCACTTGAATTTTTTTTTTTACAGAGAATACCAACATTACAGAGGTAACAGTATTCAATTTCCCAAATGTCCACATGGCATTGAAATATATTGACCAGAAAAGGGGACCAGGTAAAAAATCTGTTGTAAGAGAAAATTTCGCCGTAGAGAACCCTATTGGGCCAAAGAAAAATGTTTGCGCAGAAGAAATTGTTGCAGACAAAATTGTCTTGTCTTCCTGTATCTGCAGCAAAGAAAACTATTTGATCACAATAGTACAAAAATATGCAAAAATTAAGGAAAGTTCCGCGGAGTTTGTTGTCCAGTTGTCAATCAAATAAAATCTACATCAAGTTTTACAAAGCAATAATATAGAATATATATTAGTTAATATACAGACCTGTCAGATGAAAACAGATAAGCTCCTTTTTCAAGAGACTTCCGAAATGTGTGTGAGGAAGTTTCTCTGAGAATGTTCACAAAATTCTGGTTCTTCCTTGGCAATGCTTGCTACTTTTATAAATTATGGACAAGCACCTCTCAAACAATAGAGGAATCATTTCTTGAAGAGGAAATCATTCCTGAGTTATAATTTGTAGGCTATTCCTCTTTGAGAGAATATTCTTGTGCAAAACAGGATTTAACAAATTATAAAAGGCTTTTGAGCCTGACAAACATGTTTTTGGGTATGCACAACAATTGTTGGCAATTTTTGTGAAGAGAAAAATATCCAGGGAAATTGCTCCTGAAACTTGAAAGGAGATCCAGTCTAGTAAATAGCTCAGTAATTCTGATTCGTCGCAAATCTTTCCAAGCGTTTTGTTTTACTGTTAATAATAAAAGAATTGAACTTCTGAAGGAAGTTTTCACAGAATATATTGGATAACAAGTTCTTTTTATTTCTAGAAATTGCATATGCAAATATGAACTCACCTTGGCACGTCGGCGGTGGTGCTGACCAGGATCCGTCTTGCAGGCACTGGATCTCGATGGCGCCTCTCAGTCGGTAACCCAGAGGACAGTGAAAACTGACATAACCCTGATAGGAATCGTTGTAGTGGACCACTTCCAGGGGTTCTAAATTTCGCATAACCAGTGGGGGACATTGTACGGGTTTGCAGCTCGGTACCGTCCCTGACCAGTTACCTATATAAGGGAAAAGAAATGAAAAAATTATTGTTATGCCTTTATTTCAGGATCAGTGAGAAGCCCGCCATTGTCCCTGCGATTCGGCTTGGAATTTATGCAAACAATTTTTGAATGTTTCGAATAATAATGAAAATGGTGGAGCCATGTCCCCCTCACCCCCCGGAAATCAATTATTTTCACGTGCAGATTCAAACAGCAACGTGTTTATTAAATGTAAATGGATGATGAAAAAAAAAATTGCGTGCCTTACTTGAGCTTGGAAGTTGAGTAAATTTTACTGGTTTGAATTTTTTGAATTATCAAAAAGGCTGCAGAGAATAGAACGCGATAAAATATTTCAAGATCTCTCTCAGAACTTGTCTCAGGGTTTTTAGGGAATTTTCGTCAAGGAATAAGCATGAACGAACAAAAACACTCGCTACTGATGAATCTAAACATACTGTCTCGGTCTAGCGAAAAAAACAACCATAGTTTTAATTAGCCTTGATGCATGTTCATGTTTAAAAAGTAAACCTGAGGTTGAATATTGTACTTTTAAAATAAGAGTTTCTGTTGTTGCAGTTTTTGAAACATCGCTGCTAACGATGATCGTCACGTAATGACCAAAAAATGAAAGTTTCACGAAAATATTTCTCATCTTCACCCCGAGATACCGTTTGCACAAATTTTGTAAGATGATCTTTCTTTCAACCCTCAAAAGTTGATCGCTTTGATTTTATTACGAAAATATGGCCAATAAAAATTGCTTTCACGGCCGAAAATACTGTGATTACTTCGACTGTAACACACTACACACAGAATTTGTTTTGAATGAATATGGAAAAGACGACTGTGAGCCCTTCGAATTTTGTCATGATTGAAATATAATCGGTCATTATTATACCGTTTCCCAAATTCTAAATTTTCTGCTTTTGAAGTTGTGTGCAGGGCAATTCTCGAAGCACTGTAGAGTAATTTCTTAAAAAAAAACAGAGGTATCTGAATGAAACGGGGGTTTTCAGTAACGCTTTTAGTAAAAATATCGATCAAGTCTACAATTTGGTGCACTTGAATGGAATGCTTTGAAAGTCACATATAAACCTCGCTCGAAATGAAATTTATCATGTACAGTACTTGCATTCCGAAGTCGGAATCCTTCTAAACGAGTTGTGAGATCAGTCGTCAAACTTGAAAGAAGCTAATTTTTATGTGAGAATTATGTTCGTATTACGATTACTGCATTTTGAAAACTTCGATTAATTAATTTAGACCCTAAATTAATGAGAAATACGTGTCCTAAAATTTTGGAAAAATAATCTTCATATTCAATATACACACGTTTGTGAAGATCAGAATAATTTTTGTTTCTTGAAACATGGTAAAGTATGACGGATTATCATTGGAAAGCTTCTCAAAACCTCATCCAAATATTCAGGCCACTTGACAGTCGGTTAATCCACAAATATTCAAGTACGGTAGAAGAAAATCCATCTCATTTCCTCACAGAAATGGAGCATTGTTGCCACTGCTTTTATTTTCTCCCCTTGACTTCGATGAAAAAAATTACTTCACGATTAATCAATTACACAGTGAATTTTATTGCGTTACTCTATAAAATTAAAACATTTTTGAATTTCTGCGACAGGAAGACTCACCATGCGAATTAAAGAAATGGGTTAACCATCATAAATCAAACGCCCTCATGCGAATATTTGTTCAAAGGCCTTTTCTTCATTCATTCGACATGGATAATCCGGTTATTTGTCTTCAATAGCGATAAGACTCACCATGTGAATTGAAGAAATGGATCAACCATCGTAAATCAAACGCCCTCGTGCGAATATTTTTTCAAAGGCCTTTTCCCCCATGATTTAGTCAACATGGATAATCCATTTCTGCATTGTTTGCCTTCAAAACCCGTAGTGCCAATAATACGAGATTTCAAAGTTCGCGCATTTCTCGCTTATGGAACCGCGTGAAAACCCAGAAAACGCACCCCAAAACCCAGCAGGGCCCACGATTCAAATGCGAATTCACGGCAGCACATACAGCAGCTGATGTATACAAGCTCGGGTCAAGAGGAAATCCAAATCCCGCGGATCCTCCCAACATTTCTCAACCCCGGGTGATTTCGCCCAGAGAAACGTCATTTCCCCGGCGACGGTAATTCCAGGCTTGGGGATTGCAGTCGAAAATAATAGGAAAAGCCGACAGGAAGATAATAAGACATTCCGTGGAATGCAGCAGGAACGACGGAAAATGCCCGTCCGTATATTTCAAAGTCGGAAAGTGGCATCTTGCGAAGCCATTTTAACCGTGAAAACAGGACGGACGTTCGTCACAGGGAACCCCGCTTCATGCCTTGACCCGGATGCATAATTAATTCCGCGCTTTCCGACTGCTGAATTTTGGCACGGGGAGGGTGTCTCGGGGATTACGGGGGTTGCCCTTTCCCAGGCGGGAAATGAGGAGAAAATATGACGGGAAAAGTTGTGGCTGGATGAAAAAAAAAAGAGCCATTTTTCGAAAGCTTTCGTTCCTTGCATTTGAGAAATGTCAATAAGTACAGTTACAGTCTAATCTTATATAATGACATTGAAGTTGGAAGGGATACCAGGAAAAAAATCGAGTTCGAGAAAACAACAGTTGTGTTTGGGAAAAAGAAGAATAATTGCAGGAAATTTGTTATTGGTGGTATTCTAAGACTTGAATTGCTTCTTGAATGAGTTGACAGCTAGGATGCTGAACCTTGAGACGAGGGTTTATTTGCCCAATTAGTTTTTCCTTTCCTTTCAAAACACATCGTTACATTTTTATTGCTTTTCTCTTTCTTGCGTCAATGAACTAATATCCAGAAGGCATTCAGAAAATTCGAATTCTGGAGGTTTGAGGGGGAAAGCCTTTAAGTTATGGAGGTATTTTTGAAGGGAATTTTGACAGGAACTCAAAATATTTGACTTCGGGTGGTTCGAATTATCGAGATTAAATTGTATTCCGACCGATTCCGATTGTGTAGCTCTTCCTTGAAAATAAATCAAGAATTTGCGGAAAATAGCATATACGAGTACATCAGTGGGTACAATTTTCAGACAACTGTGTGAATTTCGGCAATGAATTTCACGGCATTTCACGGCAATCAATTTCACGGATTTAACCCGAACTTTCAGATCATCCATGAAAAGTTCATTTTACATTTGAGGATATGGATCGCAATTTTTACTGCTGGTGTAAATGAAAAATCTCTCCATTAAATCTCAAATCTCTTCATTAATCTCTTCAAATCTCTTCTCTCAGATATACGAGGCAGTACTTTTAAAATTGACGCTGTAAGGTTTTATTTTGTGTGGTTGGAATTTTACAAGCCTTACACCTGTAAAGAATTTGTGGAGTTTGCTGAAATGAACCTTGTCAAACAATTAATCAGGCGTAGAATTAAAACACAGTACTTGGCC
>CAJPEX010002911.1:0-33784 GCA_905338405.1 Notodromas monacha
TCTGGTCTGTGGTGCCAGTACTTCTGGTACTGCACTCAACTGGCTGGGGTTTTCATGTGAGACTGTGCTGTGGTCAATCTCACGCCAGTAAATACAAGGGTTTTGTACAACGCTCCTTGTTTTGATGGTTGATTTTCATTCTGAATTTTTTCAGTTCAATTTTTGATGGCATGGTAGGTTTTGTACAACCTTTGGTCACTTTGTGACTGCCATTGTCATTTTTATTATTTGCCCATACATTGACATGTTTTTAAAACAAGTCAGTTGTCTGGAACCCTTTATTTGGCAGTTTGTATGCCTCATAGTTCACCAAATTATTCTGTTGATGTTGAAAAATGGAATGTGGAATCAGTAAATGTTTTGGATACTTGCTGAATCTTTGTCAATTTACTGATCCTTAGGACAATTGTTGCAGGCTACAACTTTTGTGCTGTGAATATGCCTTTTAAAGGCTCAAAGGGAAGAATGGTTTCAAAGCAGCCTTTTGCTGCTAAGTAATTATGTGTAGTTACTTGTTTGGATATTTAGTTCAACAGATTTAGTTCAAGGGTTGATAGTAATCATAATGGATGATTGGATTCTCTTATTTGAAAATTTGATGGCATATTGCAAGATTTGGATTCTATTTTTAGCAACACATATACATTTTTTTTTGCTAGGATTGTTACCTAGGACTCAGTATATATNGCTAAAATTTCTGAGGATGGGGGATCCTGGTTGCTATGTATGGGTCAGTATTTGCAGTGAAGAGAATTAAGTTAGATTAGTAGTAACGTTCCCCAGGCTAACGGTGCCCTTGCCTGGGGGTTTGATTCTTGATAGAATCACAGTATTTGTCTCATGAGTCAATTTTATAACTGGTGTCCTTTTCAGGAAAAAATGGGAAAATTCCAGTTGGTGAATAAATTGAGTTTTTATAAGGAGAGGGCTTATTTTGAAAATTCACTCATTAAAAGATTTCCCCCAGCATGAAGTCAAATGGCAATTTCAAGTATATGGATGCATACATTTGTGTATAATTCTCAAAATAATTTTACCTGGGGCTTGTTTCTGAATTTCTTAATGCAGAAAAAATTTTGTTATTTGAGAATAATTTGCGGTAGAAAATAATTTTTGGGTGAAGAATTATTCCTTTCATTATTTTGCTTCTTGTTTCATTGATGTGATGAGAATTGGGGTAATCATCCCCCCAGCACCTACTAGGTGTCAATTCTTTTTCAAAGATTTCAATTCCAAAAATCAACCATTATTTGTGTTGTTAAAAAGTACTATTTTTTGTACACCGAGGAATTCACGCTTCTGCGAGACATTCCTCTATTTCCGATTGAGGTGAGATTTTCTCACCAGCACCTTTTGTGGTGCTCCCTTCTCATGCGTTACAATGTTTCTCACCAGCCGTAAATCTCTGCTGACCTTTTACACCTGCAACAGTGTCTCGGGATACTTAATATTCAAGACGCGGTCTCCACTCCCTCTTCCCATAAAAAGCCTTGATGCATGTCCTGCCCAGTACTTTCTACACACTGTTTCGAAAGAGGCAATGACCTGCATATGTTCAAACTCTTGGCCAACTTGGAACCAGCAGTTTTTGGAGTATATAAACCCTAGCTCCAGACTGCTAAAATCAGTTGATCACCAAATCCTCTAAGGAGTCAGAGTCCGTTTAGAATCCCTGCCGATTGCATTGTTCAGATTGCTTGAGTTGTCTGACTTTGAATAAAACTTGTTTTGTCAAGAAAGTCTGTCTGTTATTTCAAAAGTCTTGTGTCGCCAGCACTTTGCCTCTCCGCGAATCAAGGAGTAAAGAACTCCAAGAGGAAAGACACTCTTTTACGTTCCCAATAGTTTTATCTTTTAGTTATTCTAAATTAAAAATAAGCTAAATAGGATAACAAATTCTGGCGCAGTCGGTACTCCTTTTTGCGCTGGGGTGGTGTGTTCAGTGCTTTCAATTCTCTGATTGGTGATCAATGCGTCGCGACCGAGACTGAGCTTGTGGAAAAAGCTCCAGACAGCAGTAATTCAGTTTCAATTTTTCTTTCTGAATTACTAGCACAGACTCTGACGAGAGCTGTGTACTCCCGTTACAAAGAGAACGTAGTGGAAGAAGTGTAAAAACCCGAAGTGTTTTTAGCTTAGCAATAGAGATTGCATTTGAGTTGAACTTGAAACTTATTTTGGCCTGATCAACCAAGATAGTTTTTTCCTACCTAACGTGGGTAGAAGCGAGTTTTTTGAAGGGAAAAGAAATCCTCGTAAAAAGGCAAAGGTTAATCTTGTTCCTGGAAAAAGATAGGTTTTGAAAAAGGGATCCTACCTGCGGGTGGAAGAAGTTGTTGAAAACTTTCAAAAAGAAAAAGTTGCCTCTTGTCTAAGTTAGCCTTCTGGACAGAAGCACAAAAGAACTTATTAAGTTAGTTCTTTGTCCCTAGTGTCAATAGTAACCCTCTATTAAGCTAGAAGATCCGTTCGGGATAAAAACGAGAGATCAGCTTGGGATTAAAAACGAGAAACAATTGAATTTGCGCGTGAAAGTGTGAAAAAGTGAATTGTGAGAAAGTGTGGAAAATCATTAGAATTGTTGTATTGTTGCATTTTATGTCTAACAAATCCGGACCCCAAGGAAATAATTTTCAATCTGGTCCTCCCCCAACTTCTCGTGCTCAACAATATAACGCTCTTTTAATTTCCCGACTTTTTGAAAGCGTTTACGGTAACACAGATTCCCAACCTTCTGAACCTGAACATTCTCCTATTTTAAACACGTCCACCTCCACGACTACAACAGTAACCACCACAACAGCAAACTCTGAAACAAATTCTGAAATTTCCCAGATTCCTCTTCTTCGCCAAATTCCAGGTGAATTAGACTTCACTGCCTCTCCTGAACAAGAAGAGTGCTTGACATATTTTTGCAAAACAGATTCTACTAAGAAATACTGGTTTTTTTCTATTTGAAAATAATGGCAACATCAGCCGAAGCTGCTGCAGAAGCTGCCGCCACCGCAGCCGCCGCCATGGGAAATTCGGGTAACCAAAGTAATCTTCAGCTTTCTCCTGCTTTACAGCAAGGTGGAAGTGATTCCATAGATAATGAATTTTTTAAGATGAGCTATCCTGATAAACTTACTTATGTTCAGCAAAAATTAGCAGAGACTAATAATCAAATATCTAAAATTCAAGCTGCTTTACCAACAGCTACTGGAAATAGAGCTGCTAATTTAGCCGCTGATATAAATATTTTACAAAGGGTAAGAGATGATTGGGCTGGCATGGAAAAATCCATTGCCACACATTTAGAAACCATTAATGCAAGCAGGATTATGATGCAAGAAAATGAAGCTGCACTTGTTGCACGCATGATGCAGCAACAGCTGCAAATCCAAAAAGAAACCCTAGAAGAAACGATGGGTTTAAGACAATCTTTATTATCTAATATTTTGCTTGGGACCTTGGAAAGTCCCAGTGCTGACAAATTAGTCTTTTATCAAAAGGCTAGAGGATCCAATACCTCAGGTGCAAATAAGCACGCAATTAATGGCTTTATCTCTAACCTACCTACTTACACTGGAAAAAAGGGTGAAATTAAATTTAATGATTGGCATTTAAAATTAATGACTACAATAACGATCTGTCGATTAAACGACAAAGATATTAAAGGATTAATTTTACAGAAATTACAAGGTAGAGCTTGGGATTCAGTTGCAGCCTGCAGAGGTCTGGTATATGGGACCTATCAGCAAATATTAAAAGTTCTTGAATTCAATTTTGGAGACACCCGAATCCCTCAAGGATTAAAACGGTTGGAAAGTATTTTTCAAGAGGATAATGAATCCGTACAAGAATATGTTGTACGCCTACGGCTTGTTCCTCAAAGAGAAGAGAGGGTCTTTTGTCTACTTTATTTCCAAGAATTTTTCTTATGGTTACTTTGTTAAAACCATGGATTAGGTTAGATGTCCCTTCTCCTTAACCGTCGGAACCTTTTTCCGAGGGTAATTTCCAAATTACTGCTACAGCAATTCCTAAGGGGATCACGCACTAAAATTTCCTCTAGGATTTTGAAAAACCAAAAACCTTTGAGGATGCAGTTTTAGAGGCAGAAGCTGTAGAGGAGATGCTGGAGACAACCAAGAAAGTCCAGCATTGCGCCATCAACTACCTGCAGAGACCAAGGACCAATAATTGTGTCCAAAGCCTTACCTCCTCTAGGGATTATAAGGATCCCAATAATGATACCTTTAATCCAGAATGTTACAGATGTGGAGAAATGGGGCATTACAGTTCAAATTGACCTACCAACCAAAATCCACAACAATCTTCCAATCCATCAAAATCCAAAGAATTCCTTCAGAGGACATTCGACTCTGCCATTAAGAAACGTTCTCAACAATACCAAAGTCAGCCAAACCGAAAGGGATCTCAAAATTCAGCAAATAATTCATCAAGGAACCCAGTTTGAAAATCCGGATTACAACGGATGCCTCCCAAACCTCCTGGAATTTCAAAGTCGAATCAACGAGGAAAGAATCCTTGACGCGTACTGGCCATGACAACTGGTGAGCCAGAAAATAATGATGATAATGAAGAAGAAGACGACGATTATAATTCCAATGAATCTTCAAATGATAATGATGATTCTAATGAAAGTAATGATGACTCTGATGAATACTATGAGCCAAACAAATCGGGAAACGATTATTAACCAGGTACGCTAAATCCCCGCGTCTCCTGGTTGTTTTTCTCGCTTTATCAAAATATGAACCCCTTATTAAATTCCTTATTGATACAGGATCTGAAGTATCCATATTAGACCCCGAATCCGTTAATTGTGAAAATATTGAACCTTGTAATGTTCTTATAACCACAATTGAAGGAAGAGCTATTCCAGTAGAAGGAGAAGTACAGCTTTCCTTATTTTCTGGTAAAAATAAAATTAGTAAACTTGTTTTTCTGATGATTCAACAAAAGTGCTTTGGAGATTTCCAAGGAATTTTAGGAAATGATTGGTTAACTGAAAATAAAGCTCGTATTTGCTATAAAAGGAATAGTTTAATTTTACCAAAGATAACTATAGGTAAAGTTAGTCTTCAACCAGGACTACTTGTAAAATATCTTCTAGTTTTAGGAAGGAAATTTAACATAAATTGAAGGTTTGTTTTTTAAGGATCATTAAGGTAAAGAAATAATTTTAATTTTAACTTGGAAGAAAATACTAAAAGACTCAGAAATGCAACTTTACTAGTAGATTCTTTTCAAAATGAAAATATTCATATTGGAAGATGTTTAACATCTGTTTCAGCTCAAGGAAGGTTATTTGCTCCTTGTTTAAATTTAACAAATGAGGAAGTAATTCTAGATCCTTCCTATAATTTATCAAATGCAGAGGTATTGTACGAAATTTTTGGCGACTCCCTTTGAGAGCTAAAAACTGAAACAAAACAAGCCGACTTGTAATTCAATCCGCGCACTTTTTTCTGCGCGGAAAACTATTAAGACAACGAGAATCCCCAGAAATGGGATGCACAAAAGAGAGGCGCCAGGGAGAAGGCCGAAAATGTAATTTAATCGGCACATCCCGAGATGCGCCGAAACAAACGGGAGATAAGAAAGCAAATCCCCAAAACTGGGTTGTCTATGAAATAAAGACGAATTGGCGAAACGCACCAAGAAGAAAAGAAAACAACCTCAAAGTCGGGGATAAAAACAATGGCGAAAGACGGCACCCTCCTTTGTAGCCAGGAGAGTATCTATTTTTCTCAGAACTTGGGGGTCATTTGACCCTCTCAAAGAAGCGCAAAAAATGAAATGGCCAGCTGCTGGCAATGCGCAAATTGTCTCGCATTTCCCGAAAAGACAATTTGTCTTCCAAAGTAAAGTGATGTAGAGCTGTCAAAATCTCCCCTGAAAAGAACGGAGAAAGTCAATCTGCTAGAATATTATCCTTTCGCCGAAAATATTTCGGCAATAAACTCGAGCCAAAAACACCCAGTCTTTTTGAGCAAAACATGCTCTAGAATATATAGTCAAAACAAAATTGTAAAGAACCTCAACAGCAACCGTCACCACCTGGTTTTTTGAACTTGCCACCCCAAAAATTTTGCCCGCCAAAACTGGCGCAAAAACACACAAAACCTCGGAATTTGGCGCAACAGTCAGTCAGTCAAACTTTGAAAACCCTGCAAAAAACCCAATTTTTAAACTAAGCCAAACTCGCGAAAATCTTCGGACCTGAGAAAATTTGGGAAAAATTTTCGGACTTAGAGAAATTTCGGAACCATCAAAAAAGAACTCTGAGGAAATTCGGAAATTCTCCTTAAGCCACTTCTTTGTTTTTAGTTGATCTCATCAGCAACCTGTCTTTCTGAGTGTTTGGACCCTGTTTTATTTTTCCATCACTGGAAATTTTCAGACCAAAGATTCCCTAAAATCTGACCTGAGATTCCCCTTCTTTCTTTTCCATCACTGGAAAACGTTCATACCAAAGACTTTGTGAATACCTGCCGTAATCTGCAACCGAGTGCGTGTGTATGTGAACTATTTTATTTGCCTGTCATGTACTGTGTATTTTATACCATTTTTACTGCTTGCTCTGAAAAGAAAGGTCTGCGCTAGTTGGGAGAAATCCCGGTAGGTTTGTGCCCGACCAATTGCCGTGTTCTATTCAATCGATCTGAATTTTATTCCCTGAGACTCTGCTGTAAATTAAATAAGAAATTCAAGGTGTAAGGCTTGAAAAAATCCATTCTAGAAGTAAAACCTTACAAAAAAGTGGTAGCAGAGCGTGGTTTAATCTACGGAACTTCTAAGACTTTTTTCTTGAGAAAACTTACTGAACTTGAATCCAAAATTGAAAGACTTCCACTGCTAAAAAACTTTATCTAAGCCTGTGAATAAAATACCTGTGCACATAAGACAATTTTCTGTGCTAAAAATCAATTGGGTGTCCTTTCTAAATTCCTGTAAAAAATTTTGAAGAAAGGATTTTCTAAACCCTATGAGTATATCTAAAAAATTCCAATTCTCTGTGAATAAAATTATCTGAGCACTCAGAAAGCCTTTTCTGTGTCAAAAACTTTTCCTGTGTATTTTCTTTGTCTCAGTGATACCAAAACTCAGTTTTCTAAAAACCTTGATCTCTCTTTTCTTTTCCCTTTTTGTGAAATAATTTCAGTCTTATTTTCTGAAAATTATTCTTTGAAAGATTCCTGTGAATCATTGAAATCTTTGGGTAAGAAATACTTACTAATAACTGAAAATACTCCTTAAAACCCTTCAAGAAAATTCGAAAAAAAAAAATCTTTTCTGACCTTTTCCACTCTCAGAAATGAGGACTGAAAGGCCTGTAACCAGGCAGCCCACTGCCCAAAACCCTGGGGGGCCTAATCTCAAAAATGAACCAAATTTGGTTTCCTCTGAGCCTCTGGGAAACCAAGAGTCTCAAGAACTGAGGTTGACTGCTGGTTCTCCTCCTTCAATTTTACCAACTAAAGCTAAAAGAAAACCTGGAAGACCCCCTAACACTCCAAGGAGGCCTCCAACTCCTCTTTCTGAGGAAGATACTAATTCTAATGATTCTTCCATAATTGGACAAGACCAGGCCTGAAAGTAAAACTACTCTTGTCAGAGTCGTCATAGCTGGCAATGCTGCTGACAAGGGGAAAGCCTCATCAAATGATTTCCTTGATCAAGGACCCAATATCTTGCCTGTCATACCTGACATTATCAACAAAATAAGATGTGCCAAGTACTTTGGAGTTGCCGACATTAAAAAGGCTTTTCTCCAAGTACAACTGGCTGAACAAGATCAGTGGCTACTAATCATTAGAATGCCTGAAATTCAGGAAGATGGAACTATTGTAACTAGGTTCTTCAGATTTCTAAGGCTTCCCTGGGGGATCAGCTGCGCCCCATTTGTGCTGAATGCCAGCATTAGATTTCTCTATAGAAAAGCCCACAAAGAAGGGACCATTTCTGACATTGAACTTCAGGAACTGGAAGAAAATACCTACGTTGATGATGTAGTTGTCTTTGGACAGACACTTGAGGAAGTCAAAATCAAATTAGAAAAAGTAACAAATATCCTGAAGCAAGGGGGCTTCATTCTGGACAAATTCAGAGCTCACCCTGAAAAGGTAGAAGATATGACAGCCCAAGAGGCTTATAAACTCTGGGGACTCTCTTATTGTCCTGAAACTGATACCTTCTCATCCTGCGCTGATACAGTAACTGAGTTTGTTGATCTAAAAAGAATCACTAAAAGGCAAATTGCAGGAATTCTTGCAAGGATATATGATCTAATGGGTTGGGCAACTCCCTTTGTCACCCTAGCCAAACTATTATTTCAGACCTTCAATGATCAAAATCCCAAAGCTGCATGGGACTCTAAATTATCCTTAGCGGAAACACGAAAGTGGAAAGTCATTGCTGAGTCAGCTGCTAAACTAAACCAGATCCAAATTGAGAGACACCTTCCTCTGGACCCAACTCTGAAAAGAGAACTACATGTCTTTACTGATGCAAGTGGCCTAGCTCTTGGGGCAGCAATCTATCTTGTGTGTGGAGACCAAGTAACCCTCATCAGGGGAAAATCTAAGTTAATTCCATCTAAACAGAGAGAAACCTGTGAAGGTGAATCCAATGAGAAATTTAGAGTAAACAGATTGGAACTGTCTGCAGCCTGCTTAGGCCTGAAACTTGTTTTAGAAACCATGAAGTCAATGGACATTAAAATGAACTGTGTCCATTTCTGGACTGATTCAGAAGTTGTACTGAGATGGATTAAATCAGGAAAAATCCGATCTGTGCCCTACATCAGGACAAGAAAACTCTGATAGGACCCCCCTAGGGAAGGAAGGTCTACCTTTGTGTGGGGTCCACAACTATTAGGTCGACTGGACCGTAGTGCTCCCCAATTTGAACTTCTAGAATGAGGACTGAGGTAAACCACCTTAGGACCTAAATGGCTGCCTTATCCAACAGAATGGCCTAAACAGACCATAGAAATAGGAATCTCTGTAACCAGAGTGAAACCGGTAGTCTCTGCTGAAGAGATCTTACTCCTGACTCCATTTGGTGGAAAGGACCTAAATGGCTACCTTATCCAACAGAATGGCCAAAACAGACCATAGAAATAGGAATCTCTGTAACCAGAGTGAAACCTGTAGTCTCTGCTGAAGCTGAACTCATACTTGAAAAGGTCTATACTGGAATCTCAGATGATTGGAGTAAAACCATCATCAGAACCACAACCTGGTTGAAAATCAAAGAATTCTTCAGACATAGGGCCAGAGTCAGGAAAGGAGTGTCCTTAGACAAATCTAAAATTGGAAAACCCTTTTCATCTGACTCTGATGGACTCTTTAAGAAAGGCACTGGGTTTTTGAGCAATCTTGCTCCTCGTGAATTATATGAAGGCATTGTTGAAACCTTCAGAGTTGTTCAGAGACTCAAGTCTCCAGAAGAATGGCATGCTGTAAAATATGGAGAAGTTGTGGAAAGAAAACCAGATCTGGTTTGGAATGAAAGATTGGGATTAATTCTCTCTGTCAGCCGCCAGGCCAGAGATAAAACTTACAAATCTCACAGGGGAAACCTCGCCAGGGCAGCACTAATATACCTGCCATCTCCAAAGAAAAATGACCCTTCAAACTTTGTTAAATCTCTCCTGAGAACATTTCATGAAGACCTGGGTCATGCTTCACCCAATGTCTTACTAACTTTTGTAGGAAAAACTTTTTGGATTAAAAGAGCCAGAAACCTGGCCAAGGATATCAGAAAAAACTGCACATGGTGTAGAAGGTTTGACGCTAAGCCTTTTATGCCCCCTTGTGCACCTCTTCCTGACTTTCGGTTACTCCCACATCAAGGAAAACGTCGGTGACCTTAACTAAAACAACCTGGGAAATTTTGAGGACTGTCTCAATTCAAAAGATAAAGCGTTTTTTCTTGTGCTATAACAAGAGCCATTCACCTGGAACCAGTCATGGATTTATCCATCAAATCATTTGTGGATGTGTTTGAGACCTTTTGTAATAAAAGAGATGTCCAACCCTCTATCCTCATCTCTGATAATGCTGCCACTTTCAAAGCAGCTTGGCCTCTGATACTAAGAGCCAGAAATCATTTAATTGAAAGCAGATTAAGAGGAATCCAATGGCACTTTAATGCCTCTAGAGCCCCCTGGTGGAGAGGATTCTACGAGAGAATGATGAGATTAATCAAGGATTGCTTATCTAGAATCTTTAAAGGGCTTCCTTATAAAAGTCCTAACTCTCTCATGGCAGCATTGTCTTATATTGAGAGATTGATCAATTCTAGACCCCTAACTTATATCTCTGATGACAGAGAAGATCCTATGCCTATAACCCCTTCAATGTTTATAAACCCTCATCAGGGTGATCCCAACTTTAACCCCTTGTTATTTGGGCCTCCCCCAGTACAATTCCTTGAGGGATCCAAAACTGGATTGGGAAATGCGGCCAAATACCGCATCAAACTTATGAAAAACATATGGAGCTTCTTTTCTGATACTTACTTGAGAGAATTAAGACAATTCCCTGTTCAAAGAGGTTCTGGCACAGACTTACAACCTAAAAAAGGTCAAATTGTGTTCCTAAAAAGGACTTCCTTCAAAAGTAACTCTCCTATGGAAAAACTCAAGTGGAGACTAGCCAGAATTACTGCCTTACACACTAGTCCCAGAGATGGGAGAATAAGGTCTGTGGATGTGGAAACAACTAGAACTAACCCTGATGGGTCCTGTGTAAAGTTTCTGTTACCAAACCAATCTGTACAAAATCTGGTGCCTTTGGAAGCTGAGTCAGAAGAGACTGAAAAGAAGTTTCTGTCCAGCTTTGGAATTTTTGTGAGCAAAAAACAAGAAGACAAATGATTGAAGTTCAACCAAAATTTTATTATACAACAGTTTTTCAAACATGATTACAAAAGAAAAAACCCTTCAACCAAAAAAGAAAACATTTCAACAGAAACTCAGAGATCACCCTTCTTTGCCCAAAAAAGACTTAAGTAAACCTCGAAAGAGCACTTATTTCAGCAAAGTCCAAGCCTCCCTCTCCCACAACCCAGACTCTATCCCCAACTTTTGAAATAATGAATTTTCTTTGAGGAGAAGTTCCGATCCTGACTGATGACCCCACAACAAATCTTCCTGATGTAGCCTTCTTGGGATCCAAGCAGAGGAAGTCGGCTGAGAATACCTCCAAGTACATTTTCTGGCTGAGTACATCATCCATCCTGAAAAGGAGAAAAGGAACATTGTCAAAACTGTACTTAAAGCCACTTTTTTCTTACTCACTGTCTGAAAGGATCCCCTCCTGATCCAATAACAGCAGGATTAATGTGGAAAGGTCCATTGCCGGAACACTCCTCTGGTCCATGATCTGTGTAGTGCAAATGGGGAAGGCCTGGGGGGATCCCAGGCGCCGTCTTTCCACTCTCCAACCAATAGGGACAGTTGCCTGCACAGGCAAAAGCCCCCCAAGTCTTGTTCATAAACTGGGTCCATTCCAGACCAAAACAGATGGCTGCAGCATGAAGTTGGGCAAAGAAAAGGTATGCCCTGGTATGGATATGTCCCCAAGATAACTTTGTCCTCTCGGACCTGTCAAATGCAGCTAGATGCCGAATTGGGGTGGGAACTGCCCACCATCCCTTCTTTGAAGATCCTTGTTTTCGACCAATTTTGGTCCTTAATCCTGTGTAGAGTGCCATTTGGAAGGCATGCCCAGCGCTCTCCTTGCCCTTCTGATTTAAAATTGGAACCCCATTGTTCCTTAAAGGAATTAAAGGGACTCCTTGGAGATCCAGATCCATCCTCTCAGTTAAATAGGTACTGCATCCCTGACTTAAGGCTGGGGGAGCTGATGCTCCTAATGCCAAAACTGGCGCATCAAAAGCTCTAGACAATTCATCAAAATACCCATAAAGGGCTTGCAAAAAATGCCCAAAGTTGGGATACTGCCTGACAACATCAGGCTCTGTTAAATTTTTAAGATCATTTGTCCCCACACGCACAAAGACGTGTGTGAACCTGAAAGGCAAAAGCCCCCCAAGTCTTGTTCATAAATTGGGTCCATTCCAGACCAAAACAGATGGCCGCAGCATGAAGTTGGGCAAAGAAAAGGTATGCCCTGGTGTGGATGTGCCCCCAAGATAACTTTGTTCTCTCCGACCTGTTGAATGCAGCTAAATGTCGAATTGGGGTGGGGACTGCCCACCATCCCTTCTTTGAAGATCCTTGTTTTTGACCAATTTTGGTCCTCAATCCTGTGTAGAGTGCCATTTGGAAGGCATGCCCCGCACTCTCCTTGCCCTTCTGATTTAAAATTGGAACCCCATTGTTCCTTAAAGGAATTAAAGGGACTCCTTGGAGATCCAGATCCATCCTCTCAGTTAAATAAGTACTGCATCCCTGACTTAAGGCTGGGGGAGCTGATGCTCCTAATGCCAAAACTGGCGCATCAAAAGCTCTAGACAACTCATCAAAATACCCATAAAGGGCTTGCAAAAAATGCCCAAAGTTGGGATACTGCCTGACAACATCAGGCTCTGTTAAATTTTTAAGATCATTTGTCCCCACACGCACAAAGACGTGTGTGAACCTGAATCCTTAAAGGAATCAAAGGGACTCCTTGGAGGTCCAGATCCATCCTCTCAGTTAAATAGGTACTGCATCCCTGACTTAAGGCTGGGGGAGCTGATGCTCCTAATGCCAAAACTGGCGCATCAAAAGCTCTAGACAACTCATCAAAATACCCATAAAGGGCCTGCAAAAAATGCCCAAAGTTGGGATACAGCCTGACAACATCAGGCTCTGTTAAATTTTTAAGATCATTTGTCCCCACACGCACAAAGACGTGTGTGAACCTGAAGGAAGAGTCCAGATGCAGATCATAGTAGACCCTGTTCCTCATTTCCTCAGGGGACACCACTTGCTCATCCAATCCAATCAGAGCAGCCCAGCCACTGAGTGAATACTGAAAAGAAGGGAAAAAACCAATTTTAAAGAAGCTTCTGATTCTCAAACTAATTGTTCTTTTTATTTTTCTACCTGGAACATGTCAATTTCTCGACCAGCCAATAAATGCTCAAAATCAAAGACCCCACGAGTTGTTGCCTTTTCAGGCCTGACATTGTCACAAAAAGTCTGGCGCCCTCCTGCCAAACGCCATGGCACAGTAAGTGAAGTCCCCAACAGCAAAATACAGGGACCCTTCCCAGAGTTTTTAATCTTGGCCCCTTGGTTGAAACGATTTTGCGGAGACCCATAGGTGTAATCCTGGGCCACGCAACCAGGAACTGGTAAAAAGTACTTTGAGTCCCTGTCCAGTCTGTCAACCTTGAGCCCAAAGCGCTTGAAAACATTCTTCTTATAGGAGATAGGATCCTCTGGTTGAAATAGACTGCTTCTGAAGGGATGAAGATCATTCCCTGAATAAAATAAAGAATCATTAATATCCAAAAGGAATACTTTTAATCCCAGATCTGGGGCTTCTGTTAAAAAACTCACAAGGATTCATCAGTTCAGAAATCTCCTCCTCCAACTCCTCTCCAAAAGGCCCCTTCTTGAGGGCTCCCTTAACCTTAGCTGAGGAAACCTGAACTGGTAAGGTCATTCTTGTCTTCACTTTTTTGATTAAGCTGCCTGGAACCAAAGATCCTTCAGATGTAGAACCCCCTTCAGAATCCCTTTGACGTTTGCTCCCCCCAGCTGCCAAATTCTCTGGGGTTTTCAACTGCTTGAGCAGGTCCACAATAGCTTGTTTATTGCGCCGCTGCGTTGTGGCAAACTTGGCCTCCTCCATCCAATATTCTTGAATCACCTCCACACTCCCAAGGAAGATTTTTGTATCCCCAGTACTCCAAATCTGGAGATCCCCAGCTGGAAGTCCTTAAAGAACAAAAGAAGAAAAGAGAAATCATATATTAAACTCTTAACATGCCCTTCTTTTCTAGTCTTACTTAAAACGCTTGAGGTGAAACCAATCCCCTCAGCAAGAAAAACTTGAGAGATCCCACTTAAGGCACCTTGGAAGACACCTGCATGCCTTTCCATTTGCCTTCTCATTGAAGACTCCACTTGGAGCACCAAGTTCTCCTCCTTGTCATGCAGGTCAACTATGACCTCACGGCATTCTTCCAGACCCTTGTTCTTGTCTGCCATTTCTTTTTCCTCCAATGCAAACTTTTGAAGAATGCGCTTCTGGGAGGAGATGTTCTCAGCATATTTTTGTGACTTCTACTGGAGCCTATCCAATTCAGCCTTTAAACCATCACGCCCTATTTGGGCATGCTTCTTGCTCTCAAGGAAGGGGACAAAGTCCACCATCCTCTGGAGACAATCTTCTGACAATGAAGCCAGCTTCTTGGCAAGGTCCGCTGCCGATTTTGGCAAGATCACTGAGGGTGGACTATCAGACAAGGCTGACTTTTCAGTTGGCCCAGACTTCAAATCTCCCTTTGCATCCTCCATTTCTGGAAATTCAAACAAGCACAATCCATTCTTTACTTTTCTTTTTCCCTTCCAGTTGGCTTGCAAAAACTTACCCATGGGCTCCCCTTCCTCATCTGAGTCCTCAACCAAAATTGGGAGGTCAGCCTCCTCAGCGTTTTCCTCCTGAGCCTNCTTCCTCATCTGAGTCCTCAACCAAAATAGGGAGGTCAGCCTCCTCAGAGTTTTCCTCCTGAGCCTCACTATAAGACTCATTTGGTTCAGCTGATTCCAGAGGCTCCATTATCTTATCAGAATCAGACATTTTTTCTTTGACAAGTCTGTTTTTCTTTTATGTCTAACCACAAAAACTCCTCTGAGATAACTCTCCTTTTCAAACAAAGCTCTGTTTAAAGGGGAAGAAAAAGCCTGTTCATGAGATAATATCAGGAAACTGGAAAATTCTTTGAGAAGAGGGGATAATCAAAACTTCAAAAGTGGTTATTGCAGAATACTTCTAGATTCCCAGCCGGAAATCAAAAGAAACTAATGAAACCTTCTGATTCCCAACTGAGGCTCTAAAAATTATCCCTCAAAAGGGGCCTCCAATCAAAACAAACTTTTTTGCCAGAGGTGGCACACTGCAGTTCCGTTGACATCCTTTTTTCGGCACCTAACATGATCACCGCGGCGGGTATCCTCACTCAAAATACAAGGATAACCCCCCCAGGTAACCACGTCAAAATACCAACTGTGGTCCAAAAAATTTCAGGAGAAATCAAGATTTTATAAAAATTCCGAAACCGGACATCACTTCATTAAAATTTTTCCTCCAACTTTGAGAAGTTAAAATAAACACCAAAAATGGACACTCTGAAGCAAAAAATGCACTCAGCAACTCATTTAAAGATCAAAAGGGAACCAAACTGAGATGAAAGCATTTTTTCCACCTAAAGGAAGCCAAAGAAAATTTTACCAAAACTGAAATCCGAGTGAAAGAGAATTGCATTAGTTTCTCCTCAAACAGGGGGACATCTAACCTCAAGAGGAAAAAACTGACTCCTGAAAACCTCTGGGAAGAAAGTTACTGTTGCTCTGAAGAAAACTGACCTAACGCGAAAGCACTGGCTTTAAAAAATCTTTTCAATTGAAAACCTAGAAAAATTCCAGAAAACCTGAAGTTGGACCAACACAACCCTATGCAAGCAATCACCCAAAGCACTGGGTCCCAAAAAATCGCCGATTACGGCCCAAAACTTGCCAATTACGGCCCGAAAAATTGCCAACCATGGCAAAGAAGAACAGCCAACGACGGCTCAAAAAATTCTGCCAAACAGTGGCCCAACAACTGAATGATTAACACGCCATCTGGGGCGTTAGAAATTAAAAAAAGGTGCAAGGTTGCAAAAAGGAGGGAGATGTTGGACTGGTAATTTAATCGGCGCATCTCAGGATGCACTGAGAAAAGACAAAAAGCCAGAACAAACTGTTCCCCCGGAATCGGAGCCGTTTGTAAAATCCTGAAAAGGAAAAGAACCAGAAAAATCCCCAGAACCGGGGCAATATGAGACAATAAAAAAAAATCAGCAAAGAGAGTGAAAAACCATCCCCGGAACAGGGGCAATTCGAGCCAATTGTAAAATTGGCAAGGGCCTGAAAACAGAAAAGGAATTGCTCCCTTCCTGCAAAAATTAAGCTAGGAAACTAAATCTTAAACACTGCCAGCAGCTGGCGAAATGAGCAGAAAAACATTGCCCTTTGCAAAAACCTATTTGTCTTTCGAAACAAAATGATGTTGAGCTGTCAAACTCCTTGTAAAACGTTTCCAAAAACCAAACTCCAAGGATATTATTTTACTGCCGAAAAATTCGGCAGTACACTAAAACTAAAAACACCCGGCGACGGGGAAAAAACATGTACCAAAACTTTGAGAAGCAGTAAAACTCGAGCTGCTCGAAAATTGTTAACAGCAGCTGCCACCACCTGGTATTTTCGAGACTAAAATCCCACCACCCGGGCATTTTTTCTGTTTGGAAATCCCGCCAAAACAGGCAGGGAAAATTGTATAAAACCCTCGCATTTTACGCAATACAGACAGTTGTCTTCAGGAGGTTGATCTGTTGAAATTCGTGCCAAAAATCTGCGGAAAACTTTAAAACAAATTCGAACTCTGCCAAAATTTCAGGAAACTCAACTTATTTAATACTTTACACAATTCCTTGTGTCCTCCCTAATTTGTTCTTGCTCAAAGAAATCTTGAAGTCTGACATCAGTTGAAAACTCAGGAAATCCTCCTTTCCAAAATCTTTTCCAATCATAATACATAGACAGGTTCAAATCCACCTCTGGAATATTTTAAACTGAACCGTTCCCTCTTTTTGAAATAGTGTTGCACATATCCTTGATTCAAAACTTAGTCAAAAGACTCAGGAGAATTTTTGACGTGAAATTCGACTTTGCAAAATCTTTCAAACAAACGGCGTACGCATTTTTACTTTTGTGTTTGAGAAAGTCAGTATTTTAAATAACTGACAAAATCTGGGTAAGACACACTTGTGTTGTGTGAACAAGCAATAAACAGTTTAAATCCATATCTGGATTACAAAACTTTGCTTCATTCTTGTCCGAAAAAATCCATGTTGTACTTCTTTGCAAATTCAAATTTGTGTGTGTGTGTGTGTATATCTGTACTTTTTACTGTGCACTGTGAAATTTGTTTGCGAGAAAAGAAAGGTCTGCGCTAGAGGGAGAAATCCCAGTCGGTTCGCGCCCGGCCAATTGCCGTGTTTGATTCATCCAATTATAATTGCTATAATTCGAAATTCTTGACCTTTGGAAACTCTGCTAAAAATCACAATCAAGGTGTAAGGCTTGATAAATCTATTTTCACATTGTAAAACCTTACAATATGACCAACACAGTTTTTCACTAAAGTCTTGCAGGTGTGTCTGCAATTACACGGACAAGATATGCTGAGAACTTTGCCACCTTAATCTGGTCTGAAATTTATTTCCAGGGATCCAGTTTCCAAGTTCATTTACAAACTCCTGGAGAAGGTGTTTTGCATGTTCAGATTTGTGTTTCCCAAGGTAATGTCCAATTGCAATGGGCTTGGCTGCTTTTTCTGGCACAAAAACATGCCTCAAATCATCATAAGCATGCCCTATTGCAATAATTGACACATACAAAGGCCGCAAGTTCTTCCAGACACCTCCAGTCATCTCACATCCATCTGTCCAGAATTCCAACTGAATGTGTGGCAGATCCGGCACTGCAAGGGGTGGTGGGAATGTTGCTGCCAACACACCAGGAAGAACTTTTGAGAGCTCAAAGACCAACCCATTGTAGAAGAAAGCTGCTTCATGCCCGTGCTCATCAACACATTTTTTGATGGCTCCCAATGCCTTCCGTTCTTCTTTACCAATCCTTGTTAAGGTTCCCCACTCAACTGGAAAATCACTTCAGTCTGGGATTGGGTCTTTCTCCTTGAGGGCTTGCATGAACCCTTCAGCAACATCTTGCAGTATGTTATTTGACACAACAAACTCTTTCAGCAACTCACTGAACTTCAAACATCTCCTCACCATTACAAAATGGTTCAGCACCTTTGGTGCAACAAAATTTTCACCAGGAACATGCGCAAAACTTGAACATGGATGTACCATTTCATAATGTGAAAATACATGACCTGTAGGCACCTGAGTTGCAGCAGTTCTGGCTTTGCCCATTCCTGCATTAGGTGTCATGGGAACTTCATGAATAGATACTCCTAGTTGAGGAAACAGAACTGCTACTGCATCACAATGCCTCCTATTTTGATGACAAAGCCATATCATCCTCATCACCCAACACAAGGCTCTCTCTAGAAGTTGATTCTTCATCAGAAGCATTGCTGCTTGAAGGATCACTTGCCTGAACCTGATTCTTTTTGAACTTTGCAAACAGAGCTTCTGAGTGCATCTTGGCCTCCTCCATGAACCTTTTACGTTTCCAGGATGGAAGACACTTCCAGTTTTGCAAGCCAAAACTCTGGAATGCATTCTGTATTTCCAAATCACTGGCATATCTAAACTTGACTAATAGTTCATACACAGTCAGAAACTGACCACCACCACAATTGAACTGTGGGACACTTTTCACTTCCTTATGGCATTACTCGGCTGCAGAAGACCAGCTATTTTCCAAAATATGCCTCAAACAGTATTTCCAAGGATAGGTTGGTGAATGTTATCCCACATTGTGATAATGCTCTCCTCCAGACACCTATAATGAAAAAACAATAAAATGTTGACAGCAGAGTTTTTACAAAATTTTCACTTTTTCTGCCATGTTGGAAATGTGTTTGTTTTGAGTATGAATTTACAGTATCTCTTTTAACAGTACAGAACTTCAAAACAATATTTGACCAAAGAAACAAATCAACAATTGTTATTGAGAAATTCAATTTGCTTTTATAATTCCCTTCAGGGATTTTTCTTGTTAACTCAAACAAATCAATATCTTCAAGACTTTGGAATTGAGGATACAGGACATGGGAAGGTTGTTTCATAATAAGTCTTGCAACTCAGTTACTTGCCCTCATCAGAGGTGGATTCTATGATTTTCCCACATCTTCTCATGAATTTTTTGCTTGCCCACCTGCAGGAAGTGTGTCCTCTGTGAATTAAGTTGAATTAAGTTAAGTTGTGAATTAAGTTGAATTAAGTTAGGAGTGCCAATAAATTTATTTTTTACATAGTCATGTATGCACTGTACAAAATAGTCAAGTTTGCACTGTAGAAAATCATATCATTGCATAAAAAAGCACAAAAAATGCCTTATACAATGCACTGCACATTCATACAATATAATATACATATAGTTTGATTGCTCCAAAATTTTGAAAAAATAATAAATAGCTCCAAAAAGTAATGATTAGTTAGGTACATACAAGTCTGCAATACAAGACAGGAAATGTTCAAATGCCGGTAGTTTGTTGATCCGCACATGTTGTTGCCACAGATATCCTTGGATGTGCATGCCCAAATTTGTATGTCTGATGCCAGTCATTGTTACCTTCCGCTTCAGTGATTTTCAGTGTGACTCTATGGTTTGAGTGCTTGCTAAGGTGTTTCAGTCACAACGTTTTGGGAATGATTAACAGTGAAATGTTCACATCCCATGTCCACAAGTTTGTAGTAGGACTTCCATTCATCCGATACAATTATGGTCCCCACTTCCACATGCTTCTCAATTATTGGAAGAAGTGTTGCTGCACTCTGGGAATTTCCAGTACAGATCTCAAGTCTAAATTCACCTCCTCTTCCTGCCCAACAGTTGTTTCAACAAGTCCTAAAATCCAGGTCCCATCAACTTGTCTTCCTCTATTGTATTTCCTTTTCCAATTTTAGCTTCATCTATTTCTAGGACAACACGCTCTCCTCCAAGTTTTCTTTGAGATTCATGCTTCATGCACCAATCTGTTATTACCTCCTTGCAATAGCTGAGCCAATCACAGACAGTTTCTGTTGAAGTAGTTTTGGAGTCAGTGGATGTTTCCTTGATGATGGACTCATAACTTGTTAAGCCTTCTGGAAACATGTATGTAATGATCATGATTCTGTCAATGGACAAGTGCGCATCAAAGAAGCATGACCCATTTCTTGCTGTCTTTGAAAGGTCATGTGGGTTTTTTCCTCTTTTATGGCACCTGTGCTCAATTGACCCCTGAGTATCATTTGCACTTCTAAGCCTTAATTTCACTGTTCCCCCACAATGATTGCAGATGGGTTGACTCAGGAGCAAGTTCTTATCAATGAGGTATGTCACAAGAGCTTCTTTATTATCCACAAGTTTGATCAACTTTTGCACATTCATCATCTGCAGAAGCACAACAAACTATTAGAGGACTAATAGGGTTCAACGCCATCAGATAAATGGAAAATGCAGAGGGATTTAAATGTAAACAAAGCTCTTCTGGTCAAAGAAAGCAATGGGTAAACAATTTTGCATTCAATAACAAAGCTCTGACTAAAAAAATAGCTGAAAGCTGTGACACAAAAAAATTGACAATTAATGGAGAGTGTTTGATGAAGAATGGACAATAAAAATTTCTTTGCAACCCTTAATTGCAAATGGCTTTGCCTTGTTTGTCATGAAAAAATTTCAGTTTTGAAGGAATAAAATTTTTGCTGGCATTTCCAGTTCAAACACAAAGACTTGAGCAATATGAATTACTTTGAGAATTGCCAAGCTTGCTTCAAAAAAGACTTATTGTTGACTTTCTTTAAATTCAAAGAACTTTAAATTTTTGAATATTTAAAGGAGTCATGCATTTTACAATTGTGGCCCACAGATAAGACTTGCTTATAAATGTGGCCCTTGACCACTTTAGTTGGGTACCACTGGTCTAAACAATGTTAAATGCTAGACATCCCAAAAATTTGATGCATCAGTATTTCTGCAATTGAAAAAAAAGTTAGGTGTAAAATGATTCAAAGTTTACAACTTCAAAAATTGAAATTCTTTGAAAATATTTGAATGTTTTTGAAATTTGTAATAAGTTTCAAAGTGAGCACTGCATTTCACAGGCATGCTCACGTATTTGAACAAATTTGAAAGGAAAGAAGGAAGTGTGCATCACAGACAAGCACAGATAATAAATTATGCATGACTTTCATGTGAATTTGTTCAGTAGAATTCATTATATTTTAAATTCTCTACCAAGTTCACCAGAAATTATTTTAATTACAAAAATTACAATTAGCAAATTGTTCTTGAATTAAATTTGGCTGTACTCATTCTGCTACTTGATGGTTCAGAGTAATTAAAAATTAGGCATATACTGGAGGATAGGTTATTAGTTAGCAGGCAATGTTTAGGAGGTGATCAATTAAGATGTAGAGGTGAAGCACATTTTTTGAGGGAATATACGCACTCATCCTGACAGATACAGTTGAAAAGGGACAAATTAACCTTGCTGGGAATGCAGAAATAGGACAGTTCTCGTTTTTTTATATGTTGTGAACAAGAAACGAAATGAATGGCATATGCTCATGGAGCACACCCTAGGACACACAAAAAAATGCAATTACACTGAGAGCTCAGGAGGAAAATGCGCCAGAAATGTGTGGTGGAATAAGGTGGTAAGTTTAAAAAAAATTCCTGAAAGTAGTTTCTTATGAATGGGAACAACCTCCTATGCCTGAACTGGAATTTTATTGTCAAGAGAAAAATAGAATTATCTGATGGTCAATGAAGTTCTTCCCTGCTTCTTTACAATACCTGATTTTTTCTCTTTATCATTTTCTATCAGGAATATATTTCATTTTCTATTGACAACATTTTGTTCCATTGTTGCCTCAAGGTAAAAGAAACCAGATTAGCATTATGATAGTATATCAGTTGCTGTGAGCTCCTGTCCTAGACACAAAGAATGTCCGGAATACAATGACAAATCCAGCATTTATTTCCTCCAGAATGTTCCATGGACTTTGTGTAGTAATTTGCATCAAATCTGTACTATTTTCTCAATATAAATAAATACTCCACTTGATCTGCTTTTTTTCAAATGCATTTCATTTCATGGTTCCCGCATATTGGATTTCAAAAGTTTTGTTTATTCCGTGTGTACAGTCTGAATACCCCTGCTGACGTGTGTCTGCTGCTGTTTTTGTTTGTACGTTGTGATGGTAGCTCATTTGTATGTTGTGATGGTAGCAACACCTGTATGACGCGTGTAGACTTGCGGTGAGGATATTGCGGGCATTTGCCATGCCTGGCTGTGTGCTGTACGGTTAAGTTGGGGGGCAGTATCAAAGTGTAGCCCGTACCTTTCTCTTCTTGGATCAAAAATTGACAGCCAGGGCTTTGGGATGACGGATGAAAAATGAGTCTGTGGAAGTGCGCTAGGAAAACAAATATCCTGAATCAGCAGAAATCAAACAATTTTCTTCTTTTTTCATCACCTTTCTTCCTTTCTTGGGAAAACAGAAACAAAATGAAATTGAGAGGAGACGCAAAATACTTGCAACAGAGACAATCTGTTGATGCTTTTTCAGTTCTTCCCCCAGGAAACAGAAATAAATCTTCTGGAATAAAAACTTGGGAGTACGTTGTGTGACAAATGAAGAGAGACACACCAATAAGATCACTATCCACTTCCTGAGGTTCACTCAAGCACAAATCTATTTTAAAAATGCCCAGAACATTAACATTTTCCAGTCAATAACTTTCTTTGATCACTGTTGTTGCAAGTGGTAGACAGTAACTTGAAATGTCCTTTGAACCACAAAATTCTGGGCCAGAATGCAGGGTTCATAGAGGTGGCCATCTTAATTTTAGTATAGAGTTCAATGCCTCCTGTGAGAGAGCTAGCTGAAGCATATGAATTACAGTTGGTGTACAAGTGTGCACCAGAGCCGGAGAACACCGTAGGTGCACATCAGGGAAACACCAGTGTTTGGACAGTAAAGTCACATGTGTGACCCTGACATACAAATTAAGGTAGGTTCACAGTGGGAGATCTCTGTGATTCTACACTGGAATTAAAGATGTACCCCAATTGTATGCTCACAGTCAATGCATGTCAGGGCTACTTCTGTGCATACTGTATACAAGAGGGTCACACATGTATCCCTGTTGTACAGTTACAGTGAGTATACATCTGACATACCCCCTAGTTGTACACAGGGTTAAAAATGTATCCGAAGTGTAAGGAAACAGCAAGTTCACATTTTCAATACACTTGTGGGATTAAAAAAATCTTGGTGAACATCAGGTGCACATCTGGGCTGCCGTGTGTAAATACTGACATAGCCCAAGTGTACCCCCATTTCCCCACTGCGGTTGGACTAACAGAATTTTTCTTTGAAGGTGGAATGCCATGCCTCCACATGCTTATTTGTCCTTATTAAGACTCCATGCCTGTCCCACAGATGAACAGATGTGCTCTGCACCCATGTTGTGATGAAATATACACTCAAGGGATGGTAAATGAGGGAATTGCTGGCACACAAAAAAAGGCCCAACAGTGCCTGAACAACACATACTGTTTCAATAAGGAATGCACAAATCCCAATGGAAGAAGGCATATAACCTGTAAAGAAAACTGGTCATTGAGGATGTATGCTCTTGCATACCAAAGCTCCTTAACATGACAATACACACACTGTGAGTAGTGGGAGTAGCAACACCTTGGTTTAGCTTGTAGCAAAATATTGTGAAGGTAAGCCAAAAGTACACTCTCAAAGTCTGACAAAATGTATGGTTAAAAGTTGATACCAGTTCAGAGTGTGAGGCAAGTCTGTACAAGGTCCTTTATGGCTTCCACTATCAGTTGGAACATGCTTGTCTATGTTTGCTCTTCTTTATTGGGAAGGAAAGCAAATGCCACTGGATCCCAGCACACTCACAAGCTGCAGGAAAAGCACTGGAGCTACCCAAAAGCTTCCATCCACAAAAACTGTGCATTTTTTTTGTTGCTTTTAATCATTGTTGGGTGGCAAACACAACAACTTGTCAGGGCTCATTAGGGCCAGTTTCTCCAACAACAAATGACTGACCATTTCTCATCAACAGCTCATTTTTTATCAGGTTGAAGTTGATGTTGGCTGAGGCTGTTGGAGGGCTTGTGAAAGAAGGGGCTCTTAAATTTCTGCCACTTGATGAAAAAAAAAACAAGAAATCAGACAGGAGCAGAGCATGTACTGCAAAAATTAAGATGAAGTAAAATTTTTTGTGTAATCTTGGTTCACCAATGTATTCTATGTCTTGGGAATTTTTTTCAGTTCATTATTCATTGATCTCTGATCCCCTGATGTATTTGGGAATTTAAAGCAAACATATATGAATGATTCACCAGTTCATGAAAAATGAGGAAAAAAATTCCCCAAAAGCTAAAGAAAAGTCCCATAAATTTGAGATGTAAGTCCTGAACGATTTCAAAATAATTCCTCAACTTGATGATGCAGAAAATAATTTTGCAGAAAAAACCCATACAGGCTGGCTTGACAAATTTTAGCCCACCTTTGCATAGGTGTAGAACGTCATACTTCCAAAATTTTCATGTATTCTTGAGGAGTGAAAACCATTTACCTCAAAAATCCCAATATATTTCAACATCATGGGGTGGATCATAGCCCACTCAAGTGGGAAAACCTTCAAGTTTACAAAGTTGTCCCAGTGAGAAAAAAACAGTAGGATATGAATAAAAATTATCAAAATAAAAAATTAAAATAATATGATCATGAAACACACACTAAAGTTAGCCAAAAATGCAATTGATACTCAGATCGTATTAGGAGAATATGCACCTTGTATACAAAATATTTGGGAGCGTGGAAAGATTCCTTGAATTGTTGAAGAGAAATACAGAGACCACCCAATGAATGCTCAAAATAAGAGAGGTTAGGTTAGGAGATTACAGATCACATAAACTTTTCAAGAGCTTGAGAGCACATAATTCAGTACATCAGTGATGGTGTAACCCACCTTGTGGTATAACCCATCCAGTGGCTGCTAAATCCCCCACCCCCTATTCCTGACATTGTCCTTGCTGGTTGACCCTTTCCAACCATTGTCCCCAATGACAATGGCTGCATGGAAATAAACAGAGAAAATTGAAATGACAAATGTTTTTCAAATGTTTAGTATGATTATTAATTAAAAACCAATCTTAATTCTAAAACTGAACAAATTGGTACCAAACAAGTGGGTGGTCTCTGTTTGGTACCATTATTGTTTGGTACCAAACAAGTATTGTTTGGTATTGATTTTTGGTATTTTACTTGTCATTCACATAGTTTTTGATTTGGAGAGAGAAGTATTTGATGGCATTTTTCCAATCATAAATTCCCAAATACCCAGCTTTGACTGGCCAAACTTATTTTTAAAGTTGATTGCCATCCTTCCACGTGATTATTTGTATATACAGAAACACCAAGCCAGTCCCACAAAAGAATGAAATCCTATTCATCTAACTAGGATTAAAATAAGCACTCAACAAGCGGTGAATTGTGGATCACTTGTGAAAAATGATGAGCAGCTCACATACAAAACATGACACTTCCATTGAGCCAGGATAAACCCCAAAGCACTTAGGCATTAATTTTCAAGCAAAACTGTTTATCATCAGTGTACATTTTTGGAAAACTCACATCCCAAACATGACAGGGGATGCACTGAGAATAGTGAAAATAGCAGCCCCTGGTCACTGATGGATACAAATAATTATGCAGGGAAGCCAATATCCCTGTCTCAAGGTCAGATAGAGATTCACATTTGAAATTATAATTTGGGGGAGTGTGAGACCACTCTTGGCACTGTCAAACATTGCTGCCAACAAGAGTTGAGCATGGTTGTGCATGTTTGCTCATTTTAGTTGGAAGCAAAGCAAATGCTGCAGGAAAAGCCTCTGCAATGCAAACTGACAAGCTGATGAAAAAGTGCTGGTGCCACTCAAAATGTGTCATCAACAAAAATGTTTGATGTTTTTATCAAAGCCTGAAGGCAAGCCTGTGTAGCAAATACAACCACCCATTGAGCATCACCAGAGCCAGAATCTTCCACAGGGAAGGAATTGCCTCTTTCTGTTTCTAGTTCATTCTTGAACACATCAAGGTTCATGTTAGCAAGTGCACTTGGTGGACTTGAGAAGTTAGCTGCTCTCTCAGGTCATCCAAATGTCAAGATAGGGAGAAGTATTGGGTTTATTTATCATGTTGTAAAATTATGACAGAAGTACTAACTTTGAGCCAGGTTCTCAGCACATGGAAGTTGTGTAAGGTATTCTTTCCTAATGACCTCTGAACCCATCAAAAGCTCATTGAGAACCTGTTATTATATAGAAAACAAACGAAAATTGCACTTCATTGCTTTTTCACAATGTAAATGGATATACTGTATTGTACTCACATCTTCCCAACATTTCTTGACAATTTGGCCCCTTGTTTACCTTGATTTTTGCTGCTTTGCACTTCTGAGCAGATTTTTTCTCCAGTCAGTCTTGCATTAATTTTTGGGATACCATGATTGTGCCAGCAGAAGAAATTTTTTTGTAAGCTGCCAGTCCATCACCCTTCATTGTGGCTCTGACTCTGCACTTCAACTCTCTGTATTTTGTGCGGCAAAGTATTACCAACCATGCCCACTTTCAAATGCTTCCAGAATAGATAACCACCAAGAAGGAAAACTCCTTGGTTCCTTTGCACCTCAATTTTTGACACTCCATGATAGGCTGGATAAGATAAAATAAACTGAGATAAAAAAACTGTAAATGATGAGGGCTCTTCGAGAAATGAAAATTGAACTTAGGTTTTCATTTTTTGCAAACAAGATAATTGCTAAAAAAAAATGTGAAAATGAAAAATTTTAGAAAATTGCATGGAAAAAATGACATGAAATGTTCAGTTTTAGCTTTGCTGAAAGTTTTTGTGGGTCCAAAAGTTGCACAGGAACAAAAATTCAAAAACATGAATTTCCATTTAATAAAAAATAACAATAGGTAGTGGTGTGTACACTGCTTTTGAATTGTTGAAGAAGTCTAAATGCAGTTCAATAGTGATACTGTGTTTCATTTTTTCAAATTTCAATGTGAATGTTCAGTGGAAATTACAAGACAAGTTTCTTAAATGCACATTTTTTTAATTCCAAAATTTTTGAAGGCTACAAGATTTCCATAGAACTTCACATCCACCTAATGTCCATGAAAGAATAAATGCACTGACCGATTCTCAGACCCGGCAAGATTTTTCAGCCTATGGGATTTTTGGCTAACTAGATTTCTGGATTTTTGCGCTTCCCGATTTTCTCTTGATGAAAAAATTGAGGAAAATTTTCACAAACTTTTACAAGAAGAACAAGAAGAAGGGGGGGGGGCTTTTTCTGCACACACATGGGCTAGAGAAATACTGTACATTGGAGGAAATTGTGCATTTATTCCTGGAAGCTATGCATACCTGAAAAAAAAACATCCAAGGAAAATCCGGTTCTGAAGATTGTGAGCTGGATTTTCCTTTGGAACTGGACGCTAAACATGTGCATGCAGAAGTGGGAACTGGATTTCCTCAAAGGCACAATTTCTTTGACTTGAAGGGATACATGGATTGTTTGGTATCAATTTGCTCAGTTTTTTGAACAGAATTCAAAATTAATGTAATTGAAAATTTCTTTTACAGTTTCAAAAACATTATAGTCGCTTCATTTCTTCATTATCCACAATTCAAAGAATGTGACCCACCAAAAGTGGGGACAATGCCAGGAATAGGGGCTGGGGGATTAGGGGCATTTAGAGGAAGCATACATGGTTTTTATGAATTGTATTTCTTATATTGTGATGTGGCAGTGAAATGACTTTTTCAGGTGCTACAAATCATTGAGCTGAAGCTAAATTTTTTACTATTTGAAGGCTGTTCCTCATCAGTGAGCAGTAATTAAATGGGTAACCTTCAAGTCACATGAAACAGTATTTCTATCTAAAAACTCTTTTGTCCAGACAATCATAATGTAGAGTTTCAAACAAATAAACATAAAAAAGTAATAAATATTCATTGAATAGAATAGATCATACAAATACATGAAGGTTTCACCAAAACTTGCTCAGGAATTGGGATTATTGGACTGGGAACTTGAGCAGCTAAAGCTTCCAGAAAATTCTGTGGAGTCCTCAGGTGCAACTCATTGCACAAGTTCAAAACACAGCAGTTCAAGCCCTGGTATAAAACATTGGTACATGGTAGCTCTTGTCCCAGGAACCTGTCATCCAGATCTGTACTCAGAAAATTCAAACAATGTATTGTACTTCAGTATAAAAATTTGCTCAATGGCTAACGCTTTGAGGTTTGCCCCACTTCTGCTTGGCCTCAAGTATTTCTGTGATAGGTACCACTGTAAAAATATGTATGATAGAGACAACGCATTTTTAAGGTTCTGAGATTTTTTTTACAGTTTTATATGAACAATTTTAGATTTACTGCATGATAAGGGAAACCTTTCCGCTTCTGATGAGATTGCTCCATTCATTTCATAATCTTTTGGAACTTTTGCAGGCCAGACATTACTTGAATCATTGGATGTTTCACTTACTTCTTGCTAGGTGAGAAGCCGGAGGAAGTTGTGCAAGGTATTCACTACTGAGAACATCTGAGCAACTAGAAAGTTTGTCCAGAACCCTCTGTAAGATCACGCATGATTATTTTCAATTCTAGATGATGATAAGGTGGTGAGTATGAGGTGGTTAGTAAACAATTCTTTGGAAGCCACCTGTGATATTTTCAAAGCTGTGTGACAGTAAAAGTAAATCATGAAAGGGTCTGTTATGTTCCAAGATTCTGAAATTTTTTCAGATTTTGAATCTAGATTCAAAGAAGAATAATGAAGTGATTTTTTGGGTGACCTGACAAGTGTTTAGCACCCTGCTGTGAGATAGAACTTGGTCTGTAAATAGCAAGTTTGCACGCATCATCATGTAGTACAATGAAGTTTTTGGATACCAATAAAATCAGACATCCCACTCAACTGAGACAACCCTTGTAGATCACGCACTTCTTCTCTGAACTTTTTCACTATTTTCCCCATGGAAAAACATTGATACTTCTTGTCCCGCCACTGCTGAGCATATATTTCCCCTGGTAAGAATTCCATTTGTCCTTGGTAAGGCATGATTATGCCAAACATCCAATTGAGGCATGTTGTAGGTCACACTCTCATTTGCACTTATGGTGATGTGAAAACAACACTTTGAATCTCTATACTTATTACACCAGACCACAAAGCATCATCCGCATTCTCCCAATGCTTTTTGAGGAAGTATCCATTAGTTGAGAAGCAAACTTCAACTTTTTCATACTCCATGATTGACAACAGAGGATGCAAGATACAAACAATTCCTTTGTTACCACCCAGAAACTATAAATGAAAAAATCATGATAACTACATATTGAGACAGTGACATTAAAAGAAATACGATTCATAAAAACCATGTATGCTTCTCTAAAGAATGTACAGCTTTCTCATATCCCACACAATTCTTACTTGATAAGATTTTAGCACTAGAATAGGATTATCTCAGGTAGTCTAGAAAATGTAGGAGAACTCTGCATGCTTGCCTATGAAGAGACTGATAGGTATTCACACATATCATATACCTTATATACCCAAAACAATCAACAGAAAGACATACAGAATTTCTCCACATGAAGCAAGTCCTGGAAACCAGGTGAAATTCCAAGGTGAAATCTTGTACATTACATAATTTCCAGTACATAATACCAAAGCAAATGTCTCACTCACTTTTCTAATTAAAAAATTGTGCAACATCTTCAAATTTAGATTGCAAAGTTGTCTGCAAATTGGGTTCTATATAAGATGTTGTTCAGCTTCTTGCATTCCAAGATATTTGCAATTTTGCAGAATAACTTTTTTGTCAAAGTGCTTTGCTGATAAAAGCAGTGCGCATACCTTTGCTGATGAAAATTGTCCCACTTGGGGCATTCAATAAATAAAATGCAAAATTTCTAAAATGCCCAATCAATGTCAATGACGGAGTCCTAGCTACAGCCGCAATTTTTTTTTGAAGTTCCAATAGCATGCCTTCTTTTTTTTTTAAATAAAAATAGTCATGAAACTATGTTATTTGGAATCCTTCTCATCATTTTTAGAAGGAAAAACAATTTCAAAAAATTGCAGAGTTTTAAAAATTTGTTTTTTGTGGAAATTCATGAAAAGCTGCCCCCTGTTTCAAGAAACCATAAAGGCCTCAAGCTGGGTGGTCAGGGATTTTGATCTTATTTTGTCACCACAAATACATTTTTAAAATCTATGTTATTGGGTATCATTCTTTTTATTTTGTTTTTTGGAAGTGAAAACCATTTTAAAAACTCAAAAAGTTTCAGAAATGTGTTTGGCACCAAAATGCATGAAAAGCAGCCTCCAATTTCAAGGAATGACAAATGGCTTAAGCTGTTCTGTAACAGAATTACTGGGTGACTTGCTGGTAGTTGGAAGGTTGGGCCCAAGTATTTTTGGGCCCAATTAGGCTGCCTCTTGATCCCCTTTGTATTCCTTTTGACAGGTCAACAGGTAAGCTGTGACAAAACAGCTTAAGCCTTTTGTCATTTGTCAAATTTTGTCCATGAATTTTGGAATAAGAGAGAAATTTAAGCATCTCCAATGTTTTAAAATTGTTTTCCCTCTAAAAAACATGAAGAGAATGATAACAAATAACCTAGTTTCAAGAATATTTTTATTTAAAAAAATGAGAAGGCATGCTATTTGAACTTGAAAAAAAATTGCACTTTGGCCTTAACATTGATTGGGCATTTTAGAAATTTTTCATTTTATTTATTTAATCCCCCGAGGGGGACGATTTTTATCAGGAAAAGAATGCGCGCTTCTTCCAACAAAAAAAGTTTTTTTTGCAGACTTGCAAATATCTTGGAATGTCAGAGGCAGAGAAACATTGTATATGGAACATAATTTGTAGACAACTTCGCAATCTAAATTTTTATGTGCTGCACAATTTTTTAATTGGAAAGTTGAGTGAGATATTTGCTTCAGTATTTTGTACTGGGAATTACATAATGTACAAAATTTCACCTTGGAATTTTTCCTGGTTTTCATGACTTGTTTGATGTGGAGAAAGCCTGCGTGTCTTTCTGTTGATTGTTTAGGGTATATGATGAAATTCAGATTGCAAAGTTGTCTAAAAATTATTTTCTACATAAAATGTTGCTCCGCCTCTTACATTCCAAGATATTTGCAATTCCGCAAAATAACTTTTTCGTCGAAATGCTGTGCTGATAAAATCAGCGCGCATTCTTTTCCTCATGAAAATCGTCCCCCTTAATAGGCATTCAATAAATAGAAAATTTCGAAACTGCCCAATCAATGTTAAGGCCAAAATGCAATTTTTTTGATTTTTTGAAGTTCCAATAGCATGCCTTTTTAATTTTTTTGAATAAAAATATTCTTGAAACTAGGTTATTTGGTATCATTCTCTTCATGTTTTTTTTAGAGGAAAAACAATTTCAAAAAATTGGAGAGCTTTGAATTTCTCTCTTATTCCAAAATGCATGGAAAGCAGTCACCAATTTTGACAAATGACAAAAGGCTTACCTGTTGACCCGCCGACGGGAATACAGAGGGGACTAAGAGGCAGCCTAATGGGCCCGAAAATACTTGGGCCCATCTTCCGCACCCCAACCCGCCGACGGGAATACAAAGGGGATTATAACACAGCCTAATGGGGCCCAAAAATACTTGGGCCCCATCTTCGGACTATCGCCACCAGGTGGGTTACACCAGGAGGTGGGGTTAATTCTCCCAGGGAAAGCTTAGGAAATTCATAGGATTTTTGAGGCACCTGAAGTGTGTATTAATTGTGAAATATTGCTTTCAAGACTGCTGGCCTTAGACTGCAACCTCAGACAGTGCCAGAGAGGATTGCAAGGGCTGAAGCCCTGCTGACTTGTTTTTCAACTTGCCTGGTATATCGGGTACCGTTGTAGTAGAATGCGAATGTGGCCACTAGACCAACAATTTTTTCTTCTAATCCTCAATCATGAAACCTTCTCAAGTCTGATGTTGTGATTGTACACTGATGCACAGCATCTTGGTGAATGTGGAGGGGAATTAACTGAATTTCTTCCAGTCAGCATAAATATCATCTTTTAATTATTACTTCTAGAAAAGAATTGGTAAAATTGTAGAGAATGTGGAGGTTTAACTATATGTGAGATTTCTGAAGAAAAAAAAATCAGAAGGATAAAACTCGGCTTGTTTCTAGGTTGACCGAATTTTTCCGCAATGAAGGCTTACATTTATGGAAGATGTGTCGACGAAAACTGCAATGCTAATCAAATCATGAGAGCATGAATATTTCTTGCGGGAAATCCAACCAGGTCTGAGTATAAACAATTCCAGTCTTTCTGCGCATGTGAAATGAAATTTCCCTATGTAAGAGAAATTTTCACAATTTTCTTGGAGTTTTTAATCCAAGAAGAGGATTTTAAGAAACTTACACAATGGAAGTGTCAGTTCTGAAAGTCCTGGAAAGAAATCAGAGGAATAAAACTCAGCTTATTTCTATGTTCACTGTATTTTTCCTGAATAAAGGCATATACAGTATTTTTTTTCTCACTGATGTACGCAATAACATGTAACATTCTTCATGTCATGAGAGTATGAATATTTCTCAAGGGAAAATCAAAACAAAAACGCGTTTCTGCAAATTCCGATTCTCAAAGGCCTTCAGCAGGTTCTTCTCCTTCATTTGCCGGAGCTGGGTTTTCATCTTCAGGCTTAGGTCCACAGAATAATGCAATAATTTCATCATAGAATTTCTGTTTCATGGGGAAAATCCCCGCAAATTTCCCGGGAATCTGCCTGAAAACGCTCTGAAGTTCTGCAACACTTTGGGTATTCGTTCCTTCGGGATTTGCAAAAAGAATCGCAAATCTGGCTTCTGGATTTCTGAGTCCATTCGGGTTTGATTTCGTAGCGTTTTCCTCTGTTTTCCAGGCATTTGAACTGGGGATTTAACCCATTAAACGTTTTAGGCATGAAAAAAAAGAAGATTGTGTATATTTTACTCACTTGAACTTGGAACTCTTTTCTCTTGATCCGCATTGAACGTAGTTCAACACCAGACAAAGCACGAAGAACGTCAAAATTTGTAAATGTTTCGGGACTTGCATTTTGTTTTTGGAATCCACTGCAAAATTTCAATCTTTCTCAGAAATGTTTCGAAGTCAGACTGAGTGAATTTGGTAGAACATCTGCAGGGTTTTTATACGTCGGAAAAAGTTGCTCAAAGTTTCGTGAAAAGTCACATCGGAAGTGATATGGGAAAGATTTTCAAGAGGCAAAATAAATTTTTCAACATCCTTGTGAATTTTCTGGTCCACTTCCAAGCGTCAGAAAAACTTGCGAATTTTAGGAGTAGACTTGCTTTTTTGTTTTTTGCTTATTCAATTTTTTATTCTTTCCAGATTGAAAAAGCATTTCCTTGGAATTGAGGATGTTTCAGCTGATTCATGAGGCCGTTTATAATTGAGATAGAAACAGTCTCTAGTTGCTTTATTTTCTTGTCTTGTGGAAAAGGTTTTGAGAGAATTGAAAACGATTTTCAAGGTCATCTCGAATTCCATTTGACCAGTCAAGTAAATCAGCGTTTAAAACAGATTGATGAAATCTTCTAGACTATCTAGAGAAATTCGCAGGATTCTCCACAAAGGAACTTACGGAATGTCGTAAGATGAAATTTATTTTGTGCATTACAAAATCCAAGAACTTCTTGAAGATGAATGATGAACTGTGGAAGAATCAAGTTGAAACACCATTATGAAGCATTTTTGC
>CAJPEX010002912.1:0-12363 GCA_905338405.1 Notodromas monacha
AAAAATATAAAATGCAAAAATCTTCATGGGCAATGACAACCAAGTGTTACCATCAATACACAGTGTGTACTCTTGGTATTTGTGCTGGACGTGAAGTTTTTATTCAAGGATTGGCATAAAATGTCACGAGGTGAACAAGGCTCATTTTGCCACATGGATTGTAGATAATATTGTATGATAATTAACAGATTGAGAGAAAATATCGTCATGTATTGGTATTGAATTACTTTCCCAAATTTAAATGGTCTGGATGCCCAACGAATTTTGAAATTTCCTGATCGAGTTCACAGCTTTGTATTCCTCCAATATAAAGATACAAAGCATGCATTCAAAGTGTGTTGACAGGACTTATTGGTACAGCTCTGAACTCAACTTGAGTCATGCAGTGATGCAAAGAAAATAGGTTTCCCAGGGTTCGGAAACCCCTGTTGAATTATGTCCCAATTCCTGAAAAAGGTCACGTTCGAGCGTATTGTATAACTACTGTATGCTCATAAGACTTGCATATTAGAGCGTGAGTTGCATTATTGAACAGCTCCTGGAGGCGAAAAAGAACACATTATCATGATATTACTGAAATGTGTGGCACAAATTATGTCACGCAAACTTAACCTCGATTCACTCCAAGATCTTGACACTTTTACGACTTCACTTTACGACTTGAGAATGAAAATCAGCAAGGTTAATGTCCAATTTTAAGCAGATGCTTGCGCAACTATACTCTATTTTTTTTTCTCGGTATCGTATAAGCAGCTTGTCAATATCAGTTGGAACTACCTCGTTATAGAAATTTAAAAAAGGAAGTACCTGCCAGTCTAGAAATCTTTATGCGACAATACCTCGATGATTTTAAGAGGAGAACATCAACTTATTAATGATCCGATGATACGATTGCATCGTCGTTTTCGGCCTTGCGTATTGCGTTACTTGCCAGTGGTGCCGATTGCAAAACCGTGAGAAGAAGCCACCTTAATCTCGGGATGTCTCAATTTCTTTTGTTCGCTGGGCTGGATTATCGTAGCACAGCAGTAAAAAAGTACGTCATAACTTGACGAGTTTTGCATTTCAGAGTCAGGACACGCATTTACGAGTAAAGTATTTTCACATCTACTGTTTTGGTTCGAAATCTCCCACTTTTAACAGTGCCATTATAATTGAAGTACCTTTTCATTATGCTCTCGATTTTTTTTAAAGCACCTTTCCTTCTTTGTTCAGACATTGCAGAAAAAATTGCAATTGTAGAAAATCTCGGAAACTTCAGAACAATAATAGAAAGCACGTAACAATCGTCGCAATTTTTTTGGCGGATCGATTTTAACAGCTCATCACGATTTTTTTCGGCCTGAACAACACGTTTGTGTAATTATTTTTGAATTGATGACAGTTTGATGGAAGACCAGTGCACATCATCAATGGACAAAATTGCGCAAGATTGACTGAAGTTCGCGGATGAAAAACTGTGCCGATTTACTTTTACTGGATGAGGTTTTATAGGTCCATTTGAGTTACTGTAATTCTTTCATGCCCTTTTATTTCATTTATGAGGACAGCTCGTTCTAGAATATACTTTACTGTAATATTTTGTGTCTTAAGTCTCGGAATAGATCCTTATCCTTGAGAGGATTGCGAAGCCTGACGTTTTGTTGATCGAATCTCATCACTCTTATGTTTCTGTGAAGCAAGAAGTTGTTTCCACAAGTCTAAATGGTTACCCTAGGTTTTTTTTCAGAGTTGTTTGAAAAGACTGAAGCTGGGTTGATGTTGATTGAGAATAAAGAGCCTGCTGTGAAGTTACTCCACAGATATTAATTCGGTTCGATGGTAGCCCTGACATGCGGACGCCTGACATACCAACGATTCGACTTGGGGACACTTGATGGTTCAAAAATTCTGCCCCGACATCCTGGCAATGTTTTGAGGCACGGACTCAGACAAATTTAAAAGTTTTTGCACAATTTTGATGTCTCTTGAGCTATAACTATAAGCTTTTCATGCGCACAAAACTTACATTTTTAAACTAACTGCTCGAAGTCCAAAAAAAGGTTAATTTTGCCGGTATTTTTTTCCAGAACTCTTTCCGTCATCTAAGCTAAGAATATAGGTAGACTTGTACTTGCTCTTTGCTTTTGCAATCGTGCCAAAAGATCAGATTACGCGTGATTTTCTTTTGCTCAGTTATTTTCTGTGCCTTGACTTACAAGTTGACTTTGAGAAAAATCATTTTATTCAGTTGTGGGACGGGGAATTCTTTCCTAATTTTTCGATGAACGGAATTAAGAACCAATTAAATATATTCCCATTGAAGTCTAAGGGAAAACCTCATCCACCATGGGGAAATGGGAAAGCACCAGTCAAGTCAACATCTTGGGGCCTTCTTGTATTATATTGTTATTAACATCGGGGTTTTTGGGATTGGGTTGCTGTGTGCTGAAGAAAGCTAGAGGCAAAGTCTGGTGTAACCCTCGGCATCATTCATGGAGTTAGCCCCAGGAAATATTGCCTTTTATTTTTTATTTTTTTGTGAGTAACCCACCTCCGCGTTTCTTCTGTGTTTTTGATTCCTTATTGCGGACGTGGCAGCAGCCCAGAAAAGGAGGAATGTGAGCCAGATATCCTCCCACGCTCATATACAGAACCGATCCCGAAAATTTACTCACCCCACTCCCTTTTTCCTGTGATAATTTCTGGCTCCTTGGGTATACTGTGATTAAGGGGAACGTGGAAGCTTTCTTTTAGTACATACAAAATATTGTAGAGCAGTTGAATCTTGGTTCAAGGAAGCCATTGGGACTTCAGGAATGTAGTTTCTTTTTAAATCAAAAAGACAATACAGTATTACAAATTAAAATACTGCACAGTACTGTATTTCTTTGAGTACCAATTGCACAATTTTGTTATGAAAATTGAGAGGGAAAAAAAATTTCAGCTTCTTAAGTGCTGGGGACACACTTTAAAAAGTTAGAAGTTTATGTGTACATAAAGTAACACTTTTGTCAGGAAATTTGTACAAATCAAAACAATTGAAAGTTATTTGAAATCAGATTGCATTCATGCTCAAATTTGGATTCTGGGGTCTTATTTTTGAAAGATTCCAGTTTTTTAGTCAATAAAAATTTAGTGAGTTATATTGATACTGTATTTTAAAGTGGAATTGATACAGTATACAAGGAGTGCCCCAAAATTTGACCCTAATCCATTGCTGGACTATTAGGGTTGAATTGTGAAGTGAGCAAATTGCAAGACAATGTCAAACTTGATGTTTTACCCATCAAATTTGATGTTTTGGGTCCCTCTGCTGATCAGATGTTGACTTGGAAGTTGACATCCCAGAAAATTTAACCATCAAATTGCGGGATGGTCAAATTGTGGGACATTGAATTGCAAGGTACCACATGTATCCATAACAATGCATGAAGTATGAATTTCTGCAATAATCAATGCTTTCTTTGGTTGCTCTAGGTTTTAATTTCTTTGTTAATTAATCACATATCGCGTTAATTATATTAGTGATACTATCCAGAAGCGTTTTATTCATTTTTTAAAAAGATTTATCGATCCCTTATTTGGTTCCGCAGAGAAATTAGCGACCTCTATCCCACCAAAATGTGTTCCCTTGATGTTTTCGTGGTGATTTATTTATTTGTTTCAAATTCCCAATCAAGCTCTTCTTTTTACAGTATAAAATGCAGCGAAGAATGATTATTCGGATTGAAATCCACCCAATATGAAAATATTATTTTCTACGACGCCATGTGACATGAAATCGAACCCGCTGACCATCTGTTGAGTACTTCTTGGATTATTTTTATTGTCGGAAAGTATTCTTGATATGCATCTTCGGAGATCCTTGGAGGAACTTTTACTTCGAAAATGCGTTTTGTTATTATGGGCTTAATTAAAGTTATGAGTTCAGAGTTTATATTTTTTTGGAAAGAAAACACACACTATATGTACAAGCACACAATATTCGTAAACATGAGCGAGAGAAAATGAATTCGCGGACAAAATTCTAATCGCATCAGGCAGTAATTATCCCCCTTTTGTACGGGACGTTGTGATTTTATTCTTCCTCAGCGAAAAATGACTCCACCTTGGTCATTAAACGTCTGCCGTCCGGAGAAAAGATAGAAAATTGCAGGGCTCGGTTTTGACGGATGCGTGCACCTTTTCTGTTCTTTCTGGGCAGGAATTATTTCTGGAAATGAACGCGGAAAAGAAATATTCGAATAAAAACGCATTCTGGGACCTAGAATAATGGAATGTAAAAGGCCCTTCATTCATTCAAGTCCATTCCAAACACGAGGCTGGGTCATAAAGCAGGGATTGTCTATATGGTAACGTTTCTACTTTCGATGTTGGGGACTGCTTTCTGAAACTTGAAGGTCCATTAACTTGAGATTCATTTTGTACAGAGCTGATGTTACATGCCATCTATTTAATCGTATACTTCGGATAGGGAAACTGTTTTCTCTTTCTGATACTCTACTGTTCTATACTTGGGAGACCAAATGATCATTTGTTTTCATTTTTTTTAGAGGACATTCTTCCTTAGCTTATTATGAATAAACAGGTCTGTTGTGAACACAGAAGGAGTCATTGTTTGCTGATCATAATTTTAAATGGATTTGTTGAAGATGTGACCCACCTTTGGCCTGGCTCCAGTACAACTCACTGTCACCGATCACTATGATGTATTTACTTGAGTGCCAGATGCACCTTTTTTTAAATCAAAATTTAGAGGAAAAAAGNTTACAATTGCATTGATTCTAAATCTTGGAAAATCCCGGTGCGGTTCACAATTTTACGGCACGTGTTAATACAGTATTTTCAGCTTTCCAGTTCGAAATTTTCAAACACGCCCTCGTTGGTCCAAAAGAAGTCTGTTTGGCTGATTTTGTCTGTTGGGCAGGAGAGAAAACTGCTTGCAGAGCTGGTCTGTTCGGCAAAACTCCCTTACACGGGAGGTCTGTTAGGCGGGGGGCCACTGTACTGTACTGTAAATGTTCTTAGATGAATTCATTTAAAATCCTTCCAGATAATCTAAAAGGGTTCTTTGGTTCACTTGATTTTAGAAATTTTTAAAATTTCAATTCATATTGATTTCCCCCTTTTTGTGATGTGTACACATGCTCAAAAAGGGATGCTGACAACTTTCTGGAATTTATGCAGCAATTTGCGGGTGTGGTGAGTCAGAATAATGTTCTGGCAAGTTGTGGCTGGTGTAACTTCAGCCTGCAGAGACACATTTTATATGAAGCAAGTTTTTATATGAGTGACAAATTTAGTGTGCTTCAAGTTAGAGTGGGCAAGTTGTGCCAACAAGCTTTGACCCAAATTTCAGCAGTTAGCATTTTAGAAGGTACTGCAATGTAATGACATTCAGATGTAATTTTATGTCTTTTGGTAGTTTTGCCTTCAATATTCTGCAATGATTTGGGATATATTAAGGTTCCCATTTTTGATTCATTTCCGCGTTCCTGTCTCCGAAAATCCTTTCTCCAAATGAAATGTAGCCCCTTTTACTGACAAAAAGGCTAGTTTTTGCATAATTCTGGAATAAATTTCTCTCTAGATGTGTCCTATTCAGCGTGAAAGTGTGAAAACTTTGCGGAAGGTGCAAGAGGAAGCGTTCTGAGCGGATTAGTCTTGTCACACCTAGTTTTCTCTTTTGAAAGGGTGTGTCTCTCACAAAGCCCATCTTGTTCAGCCCAGTTTGGAGGAAGAAAAATTACGCAAAAGAAACGGTGAGAAGTTCCTTGTCAAGCATCCCACGCTATCTTTCACTCGAATGCTGAGAAGAATTCGGGCCGAGTTCATGAGCCAAAAGACAATTGCCTGTGTTCACTTCATCACGACTGGAGTTTAACTCGCCTGATGATTTAAAAAATTTAAAAATCATCGAATAAATTTTTCGCTACATACGTTTTATTGTCGGTGCTAGCGTTGGAGAATAAATATAATTATGGGACGTTTGCAGAATGAAATGGTGGATTAAAAAAAAAGAACTCCGGGGCATTTGGTTTTCCCATCTGAAATGATCTTTAAGGTCAAGGTTTCAGAGAAAATGGCAGACCCGGATAATTGGGAACACACACCTCGCTTGATAGGTTTCTTTTGTGAATTTTATGAATGTTTTTAAAATACTCAAATGATAGAATATGCACAGGTATCTTTTGTCTTTGTTGATGGAGGAAGTGAGCGTTGAGCAATCAAAAATAATTTCCAGTACGGACAGAAGGTGTGTAGAATTTACTACCTGTGATCTGTATGCGGGTAATATCACAAAAATGAATGTCCAGTTTTGGCGAAAATTTTCAGGATCCATTACAGCATGAAATTGCATGTTTTTGTTGTTGCTTTCGTTTTTGCTTTCTTATTCATACTGGATTTAAAAGTTCTTATCTTATAACATGCATTCAGTGTTTTCCCCTGAATCCGTTCTCACATATTCTTTGTCAATCTGAGAAATTTTTTTCTACGGAAGAATTCCAAAAAAATTCGATTGTGACAATTTGTTTTCTTTTTGCGAACTCTGAACTGCCGCTGCTTAAGTATGTTGAGTACTTCTCGAAAATTATGGATGATTGCGCATAATCATCACCTTAAAAGGTTATGGTGGAAAGGATATTTGCAGGTATTTTCATCATTCAATAAATCGTGAACTGAGGTGTCATGAAAAACGTTGAAAATCGGGAAAACAGAAAGATAAATCATCTCGTTAATCGCAGGAACCCCAAGCCTAGGAACGGTATTTTTGAACATACGGTCGGGTGACTTGAATTCTACTGCGTTTCATTAATCACATTTCTTTCGAATTTTCAAGAATTTTAAGGCGACCCACATCCGGAATAACCTGCTCACCTCCGGGTCAATTTTCAGTATCAAGTATTAAAAAAATGGTTTTAATTAACGAATTCTCGTCATCAGCTCAAGTTTTTCCTAATGATCGTTAAAATTCCTCCAGACCTCGGCGCAGGAATAACAAAAACAGAGGATGACGACATCGTAATATTGTGCGTGTGTGTCGTCTGTGTGTGTGTTTGTGTGATTTTTATTTTTTGAAAATGTTGAATGCCTGTTTACCGGTCAAGTGGAAAATAGTTTACAGGTTCTTAGCCCGAACCGTTGGTATTTGTATAGAGCGTCCGCGATGGCGAGATTTTTTTAAATATCGTGTATTCAATAAATATTCGTAGGATATCCCTGACGAATTTGCTGTATTTTCTCAATTTTGTTTCACAGGGACGCGTAAACACGTATTTTTGTAAATAATCGAACGTGAAATTTGACTTCGGGTATTTTTTTTCAGCGAGTCAGTCGTGCCGAAACTTTATCACAGTCCCTATTTTATTTTTTAAATCGCTGATATGCAGTTCACGTCTGTGTGAAGCAAGCACTGCATATGGGAATCAGAGATTGTACTTGGGAAAATTAACTTGTGACGAAGAAGAAAAAAAAAATCACTAAAAGGGATTCGATTTATTCTTATTATGATTTATTTTCCGAGCTGCGTGCAAAATTGAAGCTGAAGCTATTAGTCATTCCTCGCGAAACTCGTCTCGAAGGCGGAAACGGTGAATTTGTGTGATTTTTATTTTTTGAAAATGTTGAATGCCTGTTTACCGGTCAAGTGGAAAATAGTTTACAGGTTCTTAGCCCGAACCGTTGGTATTTGTATAGAGCGTCCGCGATGGCGAGATTTTTTTTAATATCGTGTATTCAATAAATATTCATTGGATATCCCTGATGAATTTACTGTATTTTCTCAAATTTTGTTTCACAGGGACGCGTAAACGCGTATATTTGTAAAAAATAATGGAACGTGAAATTTGACTGCGGGTATTTTTTTTCAGCGAGTCAGACGTGCCGAAACTTTATCAACTTTCCTATTTTATTTTTTAAATCGCTGATATGCAGTTCACGTCTGTGTGAACCAACCATTGCATATGGGAATCAGAGATTGTACTTGGGAAAATTAACTTGTGACGAAGAAGAAAAAAAAATCACTAAAAGGGATTCGATTTATTCTTATTATGATTTATTTTCCGAGCTGCGTGCAAAATTGAAGCTGAAGCTATTAGTCATTCCTCGCGAAACTCGTCTCGAAGGCGGAAACGGTGAATAATTAGCAGCTTTGTTGTTCAGTCGCAGAATCGAGTCCACCGTTTGCATAATTGAAACGAAAGGAAAGAAACACTCACACAAAGCCTCCCCTCGAGTCCCTTCAGGGCAACAACTTGTGTTTCTCGTATTTCTCAAGTGTCTGTTTGTATAGTATATGCTGTATACTGTAGTTGTAGTGACTCACACAGGCGTGAGCTTGTATAGAAGCGAAACAAGGCGAAGGGAATGTAATGGGACATTGGGTGAAAAGTGGATGGAGAAGATGCTATAGAGGCACAGGTTCGAAACCCACGCATTGGGATGATGGTGTCAACGTTCTACTTTGCACCGACTGTTTCTCTCTCTCTCTCTCCCTTTACATTTTATATTTATATTTTTTGCTTCAGGTTTTTTTCTCGTTTCTTCAAAGAAAACTTGTTTCCTTTTTCTTTTTCTCCCTCTTTCTCGTGTGATGCGTCGAGCATTCATTTATGCCCACTTTGGTTTATTTTCTAAAACTGGGTTTGGCGTACGATGACCGAACCCCGGGCCCTGCCGAATATGGACTTGGGCGAGGGGTTACTCCGTTTTGATGAACCAGGGTTGCACCCAAAATTGTTGTACGATATATTCTCGCTTTATTCAGTGATGCGTGTGTGTTATTGAACTTGGTACTCACAAGGAGTTCCACCGAATAAATAATAGAACCCCCTTTACCGAATAAATAATAGGAAGAATAGATGGATGAAATCCGAAGTCGAAGAAGTTGAGTCCGCAGAAAAGTACGAGTTAAATTGCAAAGAAAAATCTTTTACGTGAATAAATTCTTCATCAAAGGTGTCCCCTCAAAAAATTAGCTCCTATAGTTGGGAATCTATTGCTAGATTTTTCGTTATCCACAGCGTCATAAATCCCTTCTTGTGTGAAACTATGTTCAGTCAGAAATTTCTCAAAATAGTTACATGAATACCGGATGTTTCAGGGCAGGAAAAATTATCATTCGCGATGTTTCTGAGGTACGAATATAGTCACAGAAAGCATCCTTTCGATCAAATCTTACAAACTTTGTGGTCGCCCAAATTCTAAAAAAAACCCTAGTCGTTTGAAAGAAGTAACGGTAAATCTACAGTTCTTGGACCACCGTTTCAACCTGAGTCCTGAACAAACTCTGAATGAGCTTTTCAATAAATAAAGAAAAAATGTTGGCTTCACCACCTCATTGCATTTTTAAAAATGTTCTTTCTCACTGAAATTTTCACAACTTCCTCCTGAAATCAATATACATTGAAGTAAAATGATAAAATAATTGTCGGGAAAGAAGAGGCTCGAAAAAGAGACAGAATATGCGGATTTGTATCAGTCCTGTTCTAATGCGTCTGAAAATTCCGGCGTCATCTTTCAAATGCAGTAATTTGACGATTTGCAATGCGTTTAATTTTTCCATCAATATAATGTCGAAATTACGAACATAGTTTCATGCATGTATATTGACATCTTGTATTTTAGGGTTGGAGCTGAGGTTTTGTTCCGTTTTCGCGCCAATAAATTATTTTCCTGCTGAGTTTTGCGCATGTGAAGAAGACAGGATTACCAGAAACGATCACGCGTATGTTCAACACAGTGTGAAAGGTGTTCATCGATTCTTGATAATCTCTCTCTTTCTCTCGTTTTTTTCTTTTTAGTAATTCGCAGTCATTTCTGAGGTCAGTTCACTTCTTGCTGGAAGAAGATGCATTTCCTCCCACTCGTTCACATTCCGATCTAATGGCAACGACCCTTCGAATCGCGATTTACGAAGATTAAGGAGTTGTGACAGCTCACGCATAGATGAACCCTATTTGATAACGACGACGAGGGGGAAAAGAGCGAATAATTTTTGCGCAAAAAAAAAAGGTCTCGCACAATTCCGATGAGGCTCCTTGATAAAGTGTGCTACAGTACCAACCACCAGAGGTTTTTCCTTGCTGTCGTGGCAACAAAAACATTGGGAGGACCTTGCTTCTTCTACACGTGGGGTCTTCCACACAGAGGTTCCAAATTGTGTTCCCACGACTCGGGATAATGTTTTTGCCCTGGCAAGGCAAATTAAGCCCACGTAGGGCGACTTGCTCCGTGTGGTGGAAAAGGGCACCGAGCTGGTGGCTAGAAGAAGCCATGCCTTTTTTCTTCTTCTGGGTCTGAAACCATATGACAGTGTAAAAAAAAAACTTATCAGTTGAAAAGTTTTGAAGAACTGAGTGACTTGACGTGTGCTTCTGCTCCAGCATTCGAATCATGCCATTCTGGGACAAATTATTGCGTGAGCAAAATATGCGCAGGTATATTTACTTCGCGTCTGGAAGAATATTTTTGAAAATTCATGGTGGTGTTTTCTGCCTAACCAAATGGAACAAATACATTTGGTGCCCTGCAATTTGACCCTAATCCATTGCTGGGTAAGGGTTAAATTGCCAAGCAGTCAAATTGCGAGACAATGTATAAATTTCATGTTTTCTACATCTAATTTGATATTTTTAGCCTCTCTGAAGGGCAAGAGGTTGAAGTGCAAGTCAATGTCCCAGCAAATTTGACCATCAAATTGCGAGACAATCAAATTGCAAGTTACCACCTGCTAAGGTTATTTTCTCGAAAATCAGATTTATTGTTTGGCGATGTGAAAAATAAGCATATAAAAATCCATTTCGAACTCGGACAGATTTTTCCAGAAAAATTATTATTTATACATGCCAGTCATTTTTGAAGGAATGTTTGAAAATGATGCGTTTTACTGAATCAAACTTGGATGGGAAATCAAAGTGTGCATGGAACTGACAAAAATTCAGCATTCCACCATTTTTGTTTGAAATCTTAGGAACATTATGCATTTTGAAGTGTCAAAGTTAGTTTACCAGCTCGACTGTAGTTCTTGGCATCTATGAAAGAAAATGACGAATTGTTGGTAACTGCTTGTAACCAATAAAGTACTGAATTATGGAAAGGTTTTTCAAAATTATTGAGTGAATATTGTTTAAATTAAACTTGCGTATATTTAAGACCTTCTTTTGATTAAAGGCTTTTCAGATTTTTTTCATGCTCAAAAACCTTTGATCTTCAAAAATATTAATATGTCAATAGCAAACATTCACTGTGAATAATAGGAAAACACTAGTGCTTTTTGGGCACTTCAAGTTTTTCTACGCAATTCCAGCACAGATTTTCAAGGGGAATGTTCCAAAAGCTTGCAGTTATATGCTCAGGTGAATTTTGAAGATTATCTCTCCTTGATTGCACCTTCCATTTATGTGCCAATAAAGAGGCAGTCATTGTCACATTTTGAATGGGAAATTTGAGACTGTGCCTGCATACCTTTATGGGGTAATTTCCATTAGGAAGATCATGTGTTCCTCTAAAAAAATTTCTTATACTGGCATTGAAGAGTTTTTTTGTAACAAGTTTTTTACAACATCTATGCTATAGGAAATTTTTCTATTGGATTTTTTGGACTCAGAAAGAAGTTTGTTATACAGTGGTACCTTGCACTACAAACGTAATCCGTTCCGGAGAAACGTTCTTAGTATGAAACGTTCTTACTGCAAATCACGATTTCCCGTAGACTTGTATGGGAAATTGTTTAATCCGTTCCAGAAAATTTGAAAAATTTGAATTTTTTTTTTAAAAAAAGGGGAAAAAATTGTTTTGTGTCTTGAACAGTAGTTTTATACAGTGACATGATTAAAAGGATAAATTGAGGCTTTAATTTAAATGTTAAGGAGAGTAAATTGCAAGTTTCAAAAATGTTTTCAAGGGGGCTATGCTAACAGCAAAAATTCTTTGAAAATGGATTTTGCCTTGAGCACAACCCCTGCAACTCAAATTTTATTCTTGAGGTTTGAAAAACAAATCCAAAGGGTGAAATCATCAATGCACACATTTTTCAACATTGCATCTTGGGGGGGTCATGCTCAAAGAAGAATTTTTCTGATAAGTTGTCTGCTTTGAGCATAGCCCTCTTAAAAAAAATAAATTTCAAACAACATCTAAGGGGTGAGGCTCATTTGGAAGTCATTTTTGACCCTGCAATGCACACTTTCTGAGAAATTGAATTGAAACATCATTTTTGCAAATTTTTTGGGGGAAATCCAGATGAAACTCAAATTTCATAGACAATTCTCATCTCAATCTTTTTAGGAAACCTGAATTGCAGGCTTTAAAAATTATTCTAAGACAGTTATGATCACATAGAAATTTAAAAAAGGGGGCTTTGAGCATAACCCTAAAATC
>CAJPEX010002912.1:13552-29373 GCA_905338405.1 Notodromas monacha
TCTCTCTCTCTCTCTCTCTCTCTCTCTCTCTCTCTCTTTCTCTCTCTCTCTCTCCTTGTTACTGGGTTATATGAATGAATGAATGAACAGAACACTTTATTTGCCGCTTTTCAGCATTCACAAGGTTCAATCAAGATTTCCACAAACAAACCCCCTTCCCACCCAACCCAAATCCACTCAGTGAAATTTTAATCACTTCATAGCAGGAAAGCACAAATTTATAACAAAAATAAGAGAAAATACAATACAACATGAAATACAACTGGACATCTGGCATGTATGCATACACCCATTCATTCCCTGACAGTGGTAAAAAAGTATATGTAAAAATTACTTTAAAGCACAAGGTCTTCAGCTTGTTTCTCTATGAGGTTTAGTTGAATGAACAAATTACAGAGAATCTTTGATGAGAAATCATATAAAGCCAACATTTTATCTTGATCGTTTGCAACACAATCAAGATCTGCCTTGTTTGATCATTTGGGTTCTATACAAGTACATTTTCTCTACAATGAATTTTTTTTCTTTGGTACCTTGAACTTCGTTTTAGGGAGAGCCCACGGGTAAACTGCATTCATATAGTTTTAGAGGACCATCATGCACTCGTCCACTTTCGGCTGCCAAAATGCCAGCCTCCTTTGCCCGCGCCCGACCCCGAGAGAAATCGGGCGACCGATTCACCTGATTCTTCCCCCTCGCACCAGTGTTCCTTGCTTCTTGGTGGAGAACGGTTGTCTGTGTTATTTCCTTGCAAGGGGCGCAAAATACTGTGGTCCCTGGTTTTTCCCCCCAGGGCTGATCTGGCGTGAGGTTGAAGGTGAAACAAACGTTTTCGGGTGTGGGAACAAGAACTTGTTCCAGCTGCTGAGTGTTTCAATATCCCATGCGACATTTCCGCGACGTAGTAAACATTGAATCACTCACGAAACTATTGCTCCGACCAAAAAAACTTGTGCTTGAAGCGTGAAACAAGAAATATCTGTATAATGTACAGGTCGACTCCCTACGAAAATTTTATCTGCATATAAGAATTCTTTGGGTTTAATTTAGGGTTTCTGTACCCATCATGCAGGTATATAGGGGTTCCCTCGAATGAAATTCAAGGCACAATACGAATTTCGTCGTATAGAGAGAATTGGGGAGTGCAGAACCCGGGACTAAATATTCGTTAGAGAACCCTCATGGGACCCAAAAAAATCGGTATGTGGAGAGAGTATGTAACAAAATTCAATGGGACCAGAAGGAAATTCATTGCAGAGAGAATTTTTTTTGTAGAAAGAGACTCCACCTGCAATTGCTGTAAGTAATAATGATGAAAGAGAATGATGATGTAGTGATTTTTTAAAGTCGAATTTTTATTGGTATTTTGGACCCATCAGTAAATTGACGTAATTTTCTTTTGATTGTCGATTGCATTCTAATTTTATGCCTGTTACTGTATTATAGCGATCTCTACAGCGTAGACAATTTTATATGAAAAAAGTGCAATTTTTTGGTTTGTCTATGTATAAACAGCAATGCGTTTCCTCTATTGAAAGCCCTAATTTGTCACAACGATCGCAAAACGTCCAAATGGAATTTTTTGACCGGGACAGTGGAATCTTTTAGAGCAGGAAATAAATGTAATTGATGAGGTGCAGAGATAAATGATTTGAAGGTCGAACAGTGGGTGCAAAAATTCAGCAGATTCAATTAGGTTGACGGAACCTTAATGCGAGTCTTGTTTTTTCACTTTTGTGCAATAATTTTATATGCTTTTGTCGCTTTTTATAAAATTTAAGCTTGGTTTCCCGATGACGCGTACCGGTTTTAAAATTCTTAAAAAATATGAGGTTGTCCAGCAGTTTTCCATTGCGAAATGAAAGCTTGATTTTTCTTCTTTTGTTTCATTGAGTAATTCCTTACAGAAACTTGCAAACGAATCACCAATCAAATTACAAAGCTTTTCATGATCAATCAGCCTTTCGTATTCCTGGCGTTGATAATGAATGAATTATAACTTGAAATACGACGGTCAAACCCTGGGGCCAAATCTAATGGAGAGGTCACACGCCACAGACAATCAGCGTTGAATTTTTCTTCCGTAATTGTTCCGGAAACTTTCCTCAGGCAAAAAAAATAAAGCCAGGTGCTGCTTTTGCGCAGGTTAATTACGGGTCACGAAAAACCAATTTACGAGGTCATTCCATGCGGTCATTCCCACTGTTTTATTTTTTGCGCAATGAGTGGAACAAAAGAAGGAGATCAAGGGCAATGGAAAAAATTTAGTAGATTAAAAAATTAATCTAAAAAACCACATTTTCAAAAAGCAAAAAATAACCTTGAACGTGGTGCGCATCTATTTCATTTGTATTTCACTTCTTCCCAACAATCTCCATGCGCACCACATTTAAGGTTATTTTTTGCTTTTTGAAAACGTGGTTTTTTAGATTAATTTTTTAATCTACTATAATTATTTTATTCTTTTTAAAAAATATTCTTATGATTATTCTTTTCACAAAAGATTGCATTGTCATCAGTTTCTAAGCTATCCTGAAAGTTTCAGCTTGCTAGCTAGTTGGGAAGTGAGCAAAATTTGAGTTGCAAAATTTGATCNATTTGATCCAAACAAACAGACAGACAAGAAAGTGAGTTCATAAAAACGTGGTAAAATGGCCCGAGTTAGAAGTAATGTATCTTTAATTTTCAAATATTTTATATAAAGTTTATTTTTTCAACTTTGGAGGAAGAATGAGTCATCTGATGGAATACCGGTTCCGGGATGTGATTTTTGTTGAGTGAATAAATTTTTTTACCGGGTCAGATTCCCCGTTAGGACATCGTGGAAGATTTTGATCAATGAACGCGATATGCGCTGCTCTCAATTCTGGGCCATGTTTCAACTTCTGTGTGACAGCTGGACCTCGGACTTATTTCTACCTGTGCACCTCAATCTTTTTTTCAATCTTTTTTTTATTATACGCTAAATGCAAAGATGGAAGCGAAAATTGAGCAATCATGCAGTGATGTTTCGTTTTTCGAACAATCTCGAAGAGGGAAGCGAAGATCCGAAGTTCCGGCCTTCCTCTGAAACCGAAGAGAAAACAAGTTGCCTGTCGAGGTGCAAAAAAAAAACAAGTTCTTCCCCTTCCACACGGTTCTTCTCAAATATTTGCATTTCCCCTCCTTTCTCCCTATATTTCTTTTTCTGCGATGAACCGTGAGCCTGGGAGGGATTCGGTGTATTTCGCAGTGGGTTGTTGAACTTGCAGTTGAGTCAAGGACAGTTTCCCCTGCGGCAAAAAAAAAAATGTCGAAAGAATTTTCGCCTGTTCCTTCCGAACAGCAAACATTTCTGCGCATTTGGTCATATGGTGTTGGACTGTCTCACCAGCAAACAAAACTGCGCATCGTACATCTCCGCAGATGAAGAAAAAAAAAGAAGTTTCGCTGATTTGGGACGCGCCGTTTTGAATAGCACTCGAATGTCTCGTCACGGCCAAACTTTCATTTCCACGAAAACGAATAAAATCAAGTTCAAGCGACGCCTGGTATTCTTGCATTCGTCTCACTCTGTGGTTGATGACCAGCGACGGACGAAACGAAAGCCCGAAATTAAAATGAGCTTAATCTGATGAAAATCCCGTCGCTTCTTACTTATTGTCGCCACGAGGACGACGACGAAAGGAAAACGAAACTCGGACATAGATTTTCACAGTCGATAAAACGAAGACGAAGATGCTTTCGAAAGCCGAGAATTTCATGAGCAATTCCTTTTCATTGCCCTTTTCGCGAGAAAGAAACAAAATACTGATCGATTCAAAATCTATTGTAGATTTTTGAAACTCCTCAACAACTAGAAATATACAATCATTCTGCTGAAACTATTCCTTGGGAAGAAGGCGTGAACAATGCATTCTGAAATTGTAAAATGTGAACAAAATGTTCTTGAAAGAATCTAAAAACGTCAGCACACAATACCGCAAACAATCGTTTTCAGAATTCAGCAAAATTAATAGTAGGACATGTCTTAAAAACATTCCCTTGTACAGTTTTCAGAGAAAAATGTGTAAATACAGTACAGTATAATCAATTCACGCAAAAACAGTTGAATTTACGATATGTTCAGCCAGAGGTCTAGACTATAGGAATCATGATTTAATCCCAATTGAAATTTGTGTCGACAAATGTTGTTCTTTCAAGTCGAATAAAAATACCTGACACAGGCTAATCTTCATCAATATTTTATGATCAAGTAATGGGCTGCTTCGGAATTTGTGGACAAATGATGGGCTATGAAGAAGAAAGGCGGTCTCATAAAAATCCCAAGTGAAATGCAATAAGTTGACATGCACGAGACTTAGGTTATCTCGAAATAAAGAATGGTTATAAAGCGGTTTTGCATGAATATATGTCGAACCTTTCGTGAAGTAATGAAATATTATTCATAAAAGATCTTGAGAAACACAATAGTCCTTTAAAACCTTTCATTGTCCCGGAACGAGCACGAACTCAATTTCCGAGTGTAATGAGATTTTATTTTTAAATTCTGCAAACGTCTCTGCGTGATCAGGGCGTTAGCACTGGAAAGAGAGAGAAAAACTGTATAGAGACAGAAATAAAAATGAAATAAATTTTCTTTGGATTAGCTACGCATTTGTTCCTTCTCCTTTTTGGGCTTGGAGATGACTGGTAATTAGAGAAGAGGACAGGTGTGTCAAACAAGGGCGTGCAATTTTTCGCGCCGCCTTTCTCTTCCGCGTGGTTTTTCTGTAAGTCGAACAGACGGAGACTTGACCCGGGATCCTGTTTGCCTGGTGCTGGGTACCGAAGTTGGTGCAACCAGAAAGAACCAGACACTATCCTTGATTTAATCTTTAAAAGCTAGTGAATGCGTTTCAAGTAATTATCAGTGCTTTTTAGAAATGAAGGAGAGACGAAAAAACGTACTGTATTTCAGTGCGCGAACGGTAGTTAAATATTTTTCTTCTTCACTGAAAATCCCGGGAAATATTACAGTAAAGATTTCAAAGGAAATTAACTCCCAACCCCAGATTGCGCGGCCAAGTTTTCAATTGTAACAGTAAGAATGAAAAAGGGAATTAGGTTAAACAAATACAAGTACAGTATTATTGCATTTATAATTTTTCCTCAGGAGGAATGATGAACACGGCACTATACAAGTTCTTCAAGAACAGGAAACCTGTTATATAAACTTTATTTTTCATGTAAATTTTCAAAGAACGACATTTCTGGTCTCAAAAATGCCCAACAATGCTTTGCACAATACAGTAAAATCTTGTTACAGCAAACTTTTTGGGACATCATAAAAAGTTTCTTCCGCTAAATAATTTTTATAACAAGATTATCAAAATTTACAAAGTTTTGAAATCAGATATTGATTTTCTGCATTTTCAGATTTTTTATTACACTTTGATAAACTTGAACTCAGAAAATGTAAGCTTCCATCATGCATTCCAACTCTTCATTGTTGGAGAATGATGATAAAATCTATTCAATTTGGCAGTATTATGTTTGGAACAACTTGGAAGCATTTTTGTCATTGATTACAGCTTCCATCCATGTTCCAAGAACCAGTCACATTTGGGACACAATATTTCAGACTTAGCCTGCCTCAATCAGGAAATTTTCACCTTGACAATTTCTCAAAGAATTTCTCAAAAAATTATGTTATACAAGATGTTTCTTGCAATTCAACCTCCCGAAATTTGACCATCCCAAAATTCAACAGTCAAATTTGCAGGGAAGTTGACTTGAAATTTGACCTTTGCCCCACAATTTCACCTGCTTTGAACCATTTTTTCATGGTTTTTGCATTGATGATTTTGAATTTAACAAAGTGTCTCACAATTTGACTGCTTTGCAAATCTACCCAAGTTTGGCAATGTATCAGGGTCAATTTCCAAGGTACCATCTGTAATGGACTTCAAAAGTTTCTTACAATGATATTGTTTTAACATGTACTCTATGGACTTTCTGTTAGGACTAGAGAAAAAATTTTGTGATACGTATTGAAAAATTTGTATTATACCTGTATTTGTTGTAACAAGGTTTGAGTATTGGACTTTCGTTACAGAAAATACCATCTGGGGAATTTTTCAGTAAGCAATCTAAGATGCAAGACTAGAATTCTGCATCAAATTCCAGAGTTACTGTCAGTTGAAGCATTTTCAGAGTTGTTTTCTATCTTGGTCAAGTGAACATGTTGTGGCAGCGGTGACCTGATTTTCTAAAAGTATTTTCTTCACCCGAGTCAACCGCTTACTATTCATAAACATTTGTAGTACACGGAAAGACACCGCATCCGCACATTTATCACAATTTTTAAGGAACCTCCTGTTTTTTACGAATTCCGTGGCATGTGTGCTAAGAGGATACATTTCCAAGTTCTTTCTTTAGCGGTAAATAAAACAAGGTCCTTGTTGAATGGAAGAAAATTCCCCCGCGGGGCATTCTGCCCTGACCAGAGTTGCCTCGCGGCTATAGTTTCACTCGGCTTTCACTCTCGCAACGATTCTTCCTTCCTCTCACTACGTCTACTTCTTCTTCTTCTTTGGCTTTTTTTATTATTTTTTTTATTCTTGGCCAACTGTAAGAGAGGCGATTCGACGGACGTCGAGAACCACCTACTAACGATGACCCAGTAGCTCAAGGCGCCTGCGTTTGTGTCGAACCGGTCCTGAATAACAATTGCTTCCCTAGAAGTGCTCAGTGAATTTTTAATCCGCCAGACACGTGTAACCATTTCGATACTTGTTCGAATCAGACCAGGAAGAAATTGGCACAGCATAATCTGCGTGCGGGGAAAATGCGCGAATTTTTTCGAAAGAAAAATTGCTTCAGAATAATCTTGATACGTCTTGTATTTTTTTTTAGTGTCTTGGCATCTCGAATCCGCTGAAAATATCATCGATAAAAATAAAATCCCTCGAGTCTCATCGAACAGAACCTTTAAAAAAAATCAAGCACGAGACAAGTATTGTGGTTGGAATCCTGATTTCCTTTGAAAATCTGAGAGATTATGCAGCTGTCTTATAAATGATAAAAATGAACAGCCTCCTCTGAAAAATGCTACTCAACTTTGAATTTTTAAGGTGTGCTCAATATTCGCAGGCGAAAACATTTTAAAATTTTCAACAACAAAAATATAATGGAGTATTTTGTCTACTTCGAGTGCATCAAATTATTAGGATGGAATGACCATCTGCATGTTTGGACCAGGACAGTTTGAAAGGGGTTCCAGAAAGCGATGAAATTTTTTTTTTTTATCGTCGAGATGTTCATTCAATTATTTCTGCGTTGTCATTGCGCGAAGCAGCTTTCGCAAAAAACAAGGATAATGCAATCGGATTTGCAGAAACCGCAAATTTCTCTCTCAGCTCTTGGCCGCATCTCGGAACTCGTTGATAATCCGGTTGCGACTTTTTTTCTCGCAATGGATTGTGTTTTGAGTCTAATGTCGTGGCTTGAACAGTTACGAAAGAGTTCCTGGTAACAAGTGAATCTAAACCCGGAAATCAATCAGGGAAATCGCAGTATTGCCAACATCTCCCGGTGCACTTCCTTATTGACTATAGGTACTCCATAGAGTTTTCTCTGGGAGCTTAGCTTGTTTTTTCTCGCAGCTTTGAAATTTTGACGAGGTGATTAAGTCGTACTCGATTTCCGTGTGGAACTATTGTAATTTAAATTCAATGAAATGTTTGAAAATAATTTATTCCCGCCTGTGGAACAAATGAAATTCAAACGGGTTTCCTGACGATAGAAAACAAACAAACATTTATTTCAGGAAGCGCCCATGATGCAGACGTTTTAGGTTGTTTGTTACCGATTCTTATGCCATTTTTTTGTTCATGAAGTAGACCACTGCAATAGAATTTTTCTTCTTCAGCTTTTTGGCTTCCTTCATTGAAAGGAATTATTATATACTGCACAGTATTTGGGAATCTTTTTGACACAGTTGAATGCATTCGATTTGGTTCTCATCTGTTTCATTTTTGGATCGATCAAAAGTCACTGGAATAGGGAAAGAAAATGACCATATGGATGGAATTTAGGAAAAAGAAGAAAGCATTCATGACCAAATAAGTTAACGGGTCAAATTTTCAGTCTCATTCAGAATTTCTCTTTCAAGTAAAGTACTGTACGCATAGTTTTGAAAGCAATTCGAAAGAATCCCTTTCACAATATTAACGATCCAGTAATGCTTTTAAATCATATCTAAAGTACTGTACAAGAAAAAATTATATTTATGATGCAGACGATGGACTGTCTCATCCACAACGATCTTGTATGCAATTATTTTCGCTGTAAAACGGATTTTTAATTGGTCTCATTGGGTTATATCCCCATGTTATACATGTTCTTTACAACAAAACTATCTCTAAACGAATTTTTCCTAGTCCGTTGAATTTCGTCGTAGAGAGTGTATTAATACACTCTCTACGACGATCATATTCGGATCAATTGATCCGAATATGAAATCAAATACTGTACATCCTTTCACGAATTCAAGGGGGAAAAGGCGAGTGAAAAGACCCCACCTTCATTTCTGAAATTACAGTATTGCATTGTACTCGTGTATTTTGAGTGACAAGAATCGACGAAGACTTTTGAAAATACGCAATAATTTATCACGAAAAAGATTCAAGTATTTAATTGCCATGGATTACATTTTACACCTCGGTGCTGATTTCGCAGGATACTTTTGATCGAGCTTGTGGCATGAAAAGAACGAACAGCGGAGACGAGTTAGCTTTCACCACTTGAATGAATTCTTGAATTCGCTTATTTTTCCTGCGGGGTTCCACGAATTTATTGTGCTCTAAGATTTAAAGATTTTTCGATGTATGCCCTTCAAAACATTGTAGTACAGTACGACTGCCCAACTGATCGCCGGAGAAAATTCAGCGTATCTCTTCTTGATATTTCAAAATACAGCACCTTTTATGAACCGAAATAAATGTTGATTTATACTGCTGTAAAAAAGGAGCATATTAATAAAATTAGTCTTCTGGTGTGTGTGGCAGCAAAAATTGCTATGAATGAACAAAAAAATCCTGAGATACCGTGTATACAAATTGTTCATGAAATAATTTTAGACGCAGTTCGATTGAGCAGAAAGTTCAGTTGTGCGTCGCTCAGTTGTTCCGACGCCCAGTTGGGCTCAACGTTGTAAAATCCCCTCGCCAAACGAATTGCACCCGTGTGCTACATAAAATGCTGCCCGGGACCCTTCTCTTATTTTTTCTCTTTGATAAAAAAAAATATGCTTAATACCTGTGCAAGAAAAGTTTTCGCGCCGGGATTCTCTGCCCCAGGGAACCCGTCGTGGAATGCGGTCTTTTGTACGAAGGGGGCTTTTTTATAGCGTCCCAGTCGGAAGTGTAAACCCAACGGTTCTTTCCTTCAGGAGGAATTGGCCGTGTATAGTCGAAATACGCAGTAGAAGGGAGGAAGTTGAAGTGAAAAATGTGTGTGTCCCTGTGTGTTTGGCTGTTTCTTCACAGAGAATTTTGGGGATTTTTTAAATTGCCGAATCATTTAATCAGAGTCATTTAATGTATGGTGTTGTAATCAAACACATTGTGATGTTTTGTTGTCAACATCCGGGATTGCAACTTTTTTCGAATTCCGCGTCCATGAATCGAAGTTTCACTCTCCATTTCAAATATGAACCCCGAAAAGATTTTTGAATTCGATATATTTTAGTTGCCGATGTTCAGGAAGCAGTAGGAAAATTATTTTTTTCATTTTTGCGAGAGGAATAACAGAAATCACATGATTTAAATCATCGAACTTTTCAATAACTGTTTCATGTAACGCGGAGTGATGAAAAAAATTGCAGCGAACACACGACCTCCTTTTTAAATTGAAAAACTGTCCACTTTATTCTTCTACCAATCTACCGTATTTTCCATCAATATGATTGAACTCGGATCCAAAATTTTCTTGAAAAACCCCTTTCTTTATTTGCAATTTCTTTTCAACGAGAAGACGAACGAATTGTAAAAATTGGGTTCACCTGGTTTTCATAGTAGTTTGGCGAAAGTTTCTGAGTAACGGCGCATTTTTGAAATTGTGAAAATTTTCTTGGTCATGGTTTTATTCCTCTGGAAAATTCCATGAATTGTATTGTTGAAAGAACAGCTGCCTTTTCCTAAAATTTAGATTATTTCGGTTGCAAGGAAACGTTTACTCAAGTTTCAAAACTTGCCTGTTTATTGTCAAGTAGCACAGGAGAAAAGACGCGGTTTTAGATAGAAATGAAGCGGGATTTGATTGGTTATTCAACAGATATTTCTAGCTTTCTATTTGATCACACAAAACTTTTCAGTAAAATCTCATTACGAAAAACTCCAATGGACCGGAAAAAATTTATGAAGAAAATTTGTTAAAATGAGTTTCATGGTTCTTTGAGCGTGTTAGAATTTCAATTTTGAGGGAAACACTTAATGAGTGCTATAATCTGATGTACTTACAAAACAGATGTGTGAAGAATTTCTCAAATTTCGAACTCCTTTTGATGAAAGGCTAGAAAATATTCCAGATGTAAAATAAAAATTCCGTCATTTTAAACCTCTCCCTCTTATTAAATTTTCTAAGAATATGTACTAATCTTACTGAAGTTTATGCTGAAACAAGCAGGAAATAAATGTGTTAGCAGAGTATTGGCAGCTGTGTGTTATCCCTGAAATAGAGCAGTATAACTTCAATCATTTATTTCTAAATTCTATAGTAAAGCTAAATTAATCTTGATCAGTGCTTCATATTTTCTGCAATGCTAAATTTTCTGCAAGGAATATTAGTATACTTATATTTTCGAAGGTTTTTCGATCATGCACGAAAGTTTTGTTTTCCCATATTGCGACAATAACAAGAAATGCACGATATTTAATGAGAAAATTTGGAAAATGTTGCACATTCACATTGTCCCTATGAATGAATTTGCCGTGACCAAAGCACAAAAAATCTTTATAACGAGAAATGTGACATGACCAGATTCGTTGCAAGAGAATTCAACTGTATAAAACCGACGACGGGATTATTCGAGAAAATACGAGAAAGGTTATCCTGGGTAAATCCGGTCGGTCATCATCTGCTGAGCCCCTGGGATTCTCAGCAACCCGACTGACCTCGTCTCGCCGGGTACGAACGCGGAGATGATTATCGTGTGCCTGCCCTCGTTTCGAAGAACCCCATTCCTTACTTCGTTTTCTCATTATTATGGGTTCTTTGGTGCATTCTTTTGCGAGGGCGAGATCCGCGCACGCGGGTCGGGTTTCGCTTCATCCGGGCGCCTGAAGTGAAGTGAGGTCAGTGGCTTATGCGCGATTTCGTCGGCGATAATCCCAGACACGCGAAAAAAAATATTTATTTATAATATTCCCGCCGATTTGAATAGTAGGTCAGCTGAATTTTGATGATGAAGTTTCTGAAAGAAAAACAGTGAGACTCTTGTAAATATAACCCTTTTTTTCTCTGCCGAATTGGATGCGATCAGCAATGCAAATTCAACTGCTGGAGATTTTTCTGCATTCAATCGACGATTTTCAGCCAACAGTCGTGGAAAAATAAAATCCACTTTCACTCTGCCGAAAAAAACGAACGGAATAAAATATCTTTCGGGGTATCTCCACATTTTTCTTGCCTGTTGTTAAATTCATGGTGAAATTGGTGTCCAAAAAGTTCTTGTGCAGTCTTAGCGAATATACTTTTCCAGCTACGCAAGAATGGCAATAATTCAGATTCAGTAACATCTCATTTAAATAACAAACTTTACCACACAATTTTCAGTATGATAAAATTTTCCTCGAGTCCTGCCAGAAAGCCCTTGGATTACATGCACAAAATTCTTTTGCGAGGGCGAGATCCGCGCACGCGGGTCGGGTTTCGCTTCATCCGGGCGCCTGAAGTGAAGTGAGGTCAGTGGCTTATGCGCGATTTCGTCGGCGATAATCCCAGACACGCGAAAAAAATATTTATTTATAATATTCCCGCCGATTTGAATAGTAGGTCAGCTGAATTTTGATGATGAAGTTGCTGAAAGAAAAACAGTGAGACGCTTGTAAATATAACCCTTTTTTTTCTGCCGAATTGGATGCGATCAGCAATGCAAATTCAACTGCTGGAGATTTTTCTGCATTCAATCGACGATTTTCAGCCAACAGTCGTGGAAAAATAAAATCCACTTTCACTCTGCCGAAAAAAAACGAACGGAATGAAATATCTTTCGGGGTATCTCCACATTTTTTTTTGCCTGTTGTTAAATTCATGGTGAAATGGGTGTCCAAAAAGTTCTTGTGCAGTCTTGGCGAATATACTTTTCCAGCTAATGCGTTCTTACCGTTATTAAGTCTAAGTCATTGTAGAGTAAATTTATTGTTTGAAATGGTGTGTTAAAAGTCATACTATTTTAAAAGGAGCTCAGGACGGTCTTTCGGGAACCTAATGTACGTGTTACAATCTTGTCGTCACAAACTTCCAATTCCAGTATCAAAAACAAATTTCTGTTCTAAATTGTGACTGACTTATTTATCTTGAAGTATGTACTAACGCTGTAATCAATGAAAAACATGCTTCCGAATGGTTCTACACGAAATCGCCCCGAAAAGGAAATAATGAACTATGGAATTCATATGTTACAAGCTAATTTTTTGTTACAAAATCACCCAGTTTTCAAAGGATGCTGAAAAGTCTGCGTATAGGCTGGTCCGATGTGAAAAAATTTGTCATCCATTTTGAAGATCTCGCTGTAACAAATTATTCAGTGCATGCAACTGTTTCCGACTTATTGCCAACAAGTTTGTTAGCAGAATATTTTACTGTAAATATCCTCACAAAAACTGCGTCGTTATATGAAAAAATATACGGAATAATTGACATAAATTCTTATGAACTTTTTAGACATGCTGCGCATTTTCATGCTCCTTAATTCTTTCTGAGAGATATTCATTGGAGATTATGAAATTCTATATCTTCATCTGAGTGCTCAGTCGGATTCGGATGCTCTTGCTGGCATGTGTGACACCGTCTTCCTAAGCTGATATCTGGAGTTTCTCTTTCGAGATCCAGTTTCATGAATGCATTCACTTCAAAAACAAAAACAAAAAATGAAACGATTTGTATAAGTCCTACTTTGTTCAGTGCGTTTTACGATTGTGGTTGTGCGCCAAAAAAAATTGAGATTGAGTCTGCAAGAAAAAAAAAACCTTTGGGTGCTTTCAATCCAGTCACGGCTCTGGTTCTGATAACGTTTTTTGATTCAGCTTTTACTGAAGCACTTCGAGTTATACTTTTTTGTCTAGTTTTAATAGCAGTTCTCTGAGTTCTTTTTCGCATGCAGGTATTCGCTCAGTTTTTTTTTTTTAACTGTATTCCAAGGTTTTCTCTAGAAAGGTTCGTGTTCAGCGTTGAAACTTGAGACTCATGTTTGAGTTTATGTCGAAATTCTTCTCCGAGTTTTTGGTTTACTTGAGAGGGTTTGGGTTTGAGTTATAGTCAAGAATTCATGTGGTTGGTGTTCCGGTTCTTTTTCCTTTCTAAAATTGAACTCCAGACTGTATTCATGAAACTCGAAACCACGTGAAAGTATGGGCTGGACCCGGATTTCAAGNGTTTGAGTTATAGTCAAGAATTCATGTGGTTGGTGTTCCGGTTCTTTTTCCTTTCTAAAATTGAACTCCAGACTGTATTCATGAAACTCGAAACCACGTGAAAGTATGGGCTGGACCCGGATTTCAAGAAGTCATTTTAGGAAAAAATATATTGCATGATTTTTGGAAAGTAGGTTTGAATCATGAATTTATAAATACAGTACGAATCGCAGCTTACAGGCAGTGCTCAAACGTGATCTATTTCCCAGCAAGTTCCTCAATGAAACCGGTCTCAATATTTTGAATTTCAAACCATGGTTTTTTCCCCAACTTTCAGACCCACATGCATACTTGAAATGGTATTTCGAGTCTTTCTCAGAAAGATTTGAGTCCATTGGGCTGAGGTTCGGCTTTTGATTTTGGAAAAAAATTCAAGTGTCAAATACAAACGTTCACAATGCAACGAATTGAGACTATTTTTTGTAAAATTGTTTCTAAGCCATGTTGCTGATTGCTTCCTATTATTGATTTATTAATCGCCGGGAATGAAATGGAATTTGGATGTCAACTAAAAATCTGTTTTGGCTACTCGGAAAAATGTCCCTGCATAATTATTTATTTTTGAAAGTCCTGTTTGAGTTCTTCAAAAGCTTCCCGAAAAAAAGCTTTCTTGATTTTTTTTTCGTCGTCGAAGGAAACGCATGATTTTAGGTTGCGTGATTCACATGGGTGATTCTGTGGTTCGTACCACTGCCGTTTAGCTACGGTTTGGAGTTTGAAATTTCATTTTGAAAAAAAAAAATCAATATCTTGGCGAGATGCATGTTTAATGAGCAGTGGAATGGAACAGTGTCGTGACGGGTTTCGATTCCCGGTCGATCACCGCTGTCGACATCGTCGTAAAAGGGAAAGTTATTTCGTGATCCTGAAGCTCGCTAATACTGTAATCGTGGAGCCAGAACCCATGATTTTCTTCCTTCATTTTTCCATTGATTTATTTTTTTTTCTTGAGGGGAATTCTGACTGCGCTTCAGTTCTCGCCCGACATGCTATTATACACGCTTCGAATATGGAAATCGCATTCTCTATTACACGCTGGAATCGACAGAGAAAGTCAGGTTTTTTTAAAAGTTTATTTTCCAGCTTCCAATAAAAAGAAAAAAACTGTAGGATAGATATCTCAGGCACTATTTTTGCAGAGTCGAAATTTCCTCATGCTTGAGCCGGAATTCATTCTCCTTTTTATATTTCGTTGGAAGCTGGAATTCCATCTGAAGTTTCTTGACCTCCTGAAGCTTGAACCAGTCGAGAATTGGTTTCTGAGCATTTAAAACTCCCTCCATGATGTTTTCGTTTAAATCAAAAGGCCTGTAAATGGCTTCTAAATGCAGCCCCTGAAAAAAATGTTAAAGAGACTGATGAATCTCAGTGAAGCTCATAAACTACTGCATATTGGTTCACGTTCGTATTAGAAGAGGCACGGCTTCCTAATCACAAAAAGCTACAAAATATTGATGACTGGTCATAATTTCGGCTGAATGGACTTGAAAATTACGTCGAGATCATGAAAGATTTTTAAAAATCTGTAAACGTTTATGTAATCATTATGCACAACGCATTAAAAACTTGCAAAATTAAAAAAATTGATGATATGAAAGCATTCTGAAGCATCTATTTTTGTCTTACCAGAAGAATTATGCGTTTTTGAATTGGAATGACGCAAAAATACACAGCATACAATGTGGAAAAATACATGGTTGTAAAGCATATTCAATTTTTGTGAAATTCGTGATGCGTGAAAATGTGCTTTTGAGTACGAATCAGCGCATTTCGCAATTTCAAGTACAAAATTTAAATTAGTTATAATGAATTTTCTTTTCAGCGGAAAGTTTCTGAAAAAAATGATAACAGTTTACAAATGTGTCAGGTTATTCATATCTGTATTCTGATATAAAAATTCATACACTTTCATCAAATTATTTTTATTGCTCTTCTGAAAACATAGAACATGTATCCTTATATGTTACGTAGGTGTCGCACGAAACACCGCTTTACAATACCTTAGAAAGTTCTGACATATTCTCGTGCGATGCATGAAGTGAGCGACATCTACACGTTGACAGAATGAACTCGTACTGTTTAGGGAATGCTGGATGTACCCATGAGTACTGAATCTAATTTTCTGCAGTAATACGAGGGCCAAAACTTAAAACTGTGGTATTCAAA